>CM050169.1:204229858-204382358 GCA_027410445.1 Discoglossus pictus | reverse complement strand
ACACTCACTCATCTAATTGGATGTATCCTGTTATGTGCACGTACCCACAGGAAAACTCCTGGTGCCGGGTGCACTCGAGTCCATATGTACTCCCCAAGGCCCTAACCCTCTACACCACTTAGAGGCCCTAATCATCTACACCACTTACAGGCCCTAACCCGAAAACCACTTACCGACCGCTACATCGGGACGTCGCTGGCGCGCTTCCCATGCGTGCACATAACAGGATAATTTCCACCCGCTGTGTATATGTGTGTATATATATATATATATAGATATATATATATATATATATATAGTAATTATTAATCAATAGATATATATATCACAAACTGAATCGTGGTCACGTGAAGCGAGGGAAGCGGTTTAGTCCGCAAATGCGGAGGTGGAGGCTCTACGGCGCCTCACAAACGGTTACAAACACCCACACAAGCGGCACTTTAACAAAATAGATCTAACAGGCAATCACTAAATACGGACTTACACAAAAAAAAAAAAAAGAACCGCGGGACTTAGAAAAAAAAAACATTACGACCTAGCAAAAATACCACCTTAATGGCCGAACCATGCGCAGCTGAAAACATTAAAAACACAATAAATACACCCAAAAAATACATAAAAAGCTTACCCACAGCAAGGGCGGGCACCCGGGACCTCTGCAAGTGAAGTTACACCTCAATTTAAGTCCAAATTACTGAGTTTAGATACACAAAAATCACCTAAGCGGGAGAAAAAATGGCCGCCGAAAAAAACAAAATGAGTCTACAGGACCCTAAAGACGCAAAACACCACCAAGCACAGACAGATTTTCCAAAAAGCCGTACGAGGTAAAGATACACTTTTAGTAAGGACGCAACATCATACACACCAGCGTACCACATACATTCGCCGCCATTTTACAACACTAACTTACACAATGCAGAAGTACACAGCTACACTAACGGCTTGCCCTCACGCACACAGCCTCTTTACACTACACACTGCACACATTGCTGACACTTACACCTCAGCTCCACAACAGAGCAAACTGACATTGATTGTCAGCTCTTCAGCACAATGCTTCCTGCATATATTACTTACAAATAGGTAAAGTATATTCATTTATTAATTATTTAATTAGCATACAAAAATACATATACACAAAAAAATACACTCTCACAATAAACACAAAGGCCATTCACTGCGCGCCTCACAACGAGCACACAAAACCTTGCAATAAGCACAAAAAGCAGATCAGCGCCGACCAAAAAATGACAGCAAAAGCGCCTATCAGAAAAAAAATACAACAACCAACAGCCTCGCAATGAGCGCCAAAGGTGCTCAGCGTGAGGCTCGCAATGAGCGCCGAAGGATCTCAGACCACCAAAACAATTAATGTCTGTGGAGAGAGGAGGGAAGGAGAAAGAAGGAAGGAGAGGGGAGAGTGAGGAGAGGGAGAGAAGAAGGGAGGGAATAAGCACAGATAGAGGACGCACAAACAGACAGTAGACAATATTATCCCGTCATATATAATACATGCCAGTATTTCTTCTGGTCTCTGTGGGTACCCCAACTGTTTTTTTTCCCTTTAATTTGTATTTTAAAATTAAACTATTCCATATGATCTACATCACTGTTTAGATGCCTGGGCCCTCATTCAATTGCAATTTGGCCAATTAAATATGGCTCTAAATAAGCACATAACATATTTTTTTAATACGTTTTTAGGGCCTCATTCAATTGCGATTTGGCCAATTGAATAGGGCTCTATATAAGCACATAATATATTTTATTTACATAAGTTTTTAGTTAGTGAACTTCTATCCAAATGCAAGGTCTTCACTAACTAAAAAATTCTGCAAAAAAAATATGCTATGCGCTTATATAGAGCCCTATTCAATTGGCCATATTGCATTTGAATGAGGCCCTGTGTCTTTTTCAGACCCTCAGGCAGTGAGAAGATAAAATCAAGGCAATATACACTTGCACATGTAGTAACCGCCAACAAAAATGCTATAGCTATGTACAACAATGGATACCAAGCCGCCCTGAATAGCCTCAGGTTTCCTGAGAAAAAAATGCTAGATTTTTAAAACAAACAATGCAGTTCCCTAGATTCACTAAGCTTCACTTGTGTCTGCAATAGCATAAAATATCATCAAAGCCCTTTGCTTATCACTTTGCAGCCGCTTAGTGACGCTATAAATATTCTACTATTGGATGCTGAGCACGGAAGCACGACAAAAATCTGATCTTTGGCCCCAGCACCTAGAGGAGAATAAACTCATACAATAGTTAAAGATGCCTTTCAAAAAAGTAGTGCCATGTCATTTTGCTATTTAGTGAATAGAGGCAATGAACTAATTAAACATATTAAAATTCATAGGTCAACTAAACCAATGCTTATCTAGATGATGGATCAGTTTGTGCAATAGATTAACATTACAGATTGTGAGTGTAGGAATACACAGGGTGTGCTACAATAAATAATAATTATGTATATGCCAAAAACAGTGTGGCTTCACTAGGCTGTCACAATAATGTAGCGCCAGTTGTCCTGTAACTACACCCGATCCTCCTTAACTCCTCTGCCAGAGCCATGTCTGCTATTTGGATTTCACAGAAGGACTACGTCGAAATTTAATCCGGGGATCTGTGTCTCTGATCCCTCTCTCTAGGGAAATGATGCGACATACTGTGTAACTGATACTGCAACCATTGCAAGGGACAGAGCCTAACTTGAAATACAAACGCAGAAGGAAAACACATTTTGCCATTATTGTTATCATGTACTAGCGAATTGCCTGTCAAAAAATGACGGCAATGGAATTGTAAGGTAGCTAATGTTGTTTTGTGTGTAGTACTGAAATATGTAAGCCAAATTAATAAATTAATATACTTTACCTATTTTGAAGCATTGTGTTGAAGAGCTGGCAATCTGTTTTGATGTTGCTGGAGCATTAGTGGTGTGGAGCTGCTGTGTAAGCGTGATGAACGTGTGCAGTGTAAGAGTGTGCGTGCGCGAGACCAAACCGTTAGCGTAGTTGTGTACTTCCGCATTAGCGTAAAATGGCGGGTAATGTGTGTTATTTGTGTTAGCGGATTATCCGTAGGTCGTTTGTGGTGTTTTGCGAGTTTCTCGTGGTGTTTTGCGTGGTTGGAGTGCTGTAGCCTCGTTTTCGTTTTGTTCGTCCGCCATTTTTTGTCTCGCTTAGAGAATTTTTTAGTGTCTAAACTCTTTTATTTTTAGTTAAGTGAAGGTGTAAGTTGTTTTTTTGAGGTCCTGGATGCTTCCTCTTGCTGTAGGTAAGCTTTTTATGTATGTGCTGTGTGTATTTATTGTGTTTTGAATTTTGTGATGTTCGCGAGTTGCGGCCGATTTCTGCGATGTCGTAATGTTGAGAAACGGGTCTCGTATTTCTTTTGTGGTGTTTTGCGAGTTGCTTGTGGTGTTTAGCGTGTTTAGCCTCGTTTTCGTTTTGTTCGGCGGTCATTTTTTCTGTCGCTTAGACATTTTTTTAGTGTCTAAACTCTTTTATTTTGACTTAAATGAAGGTGTAAGTAGCTTTTTTGAGGTCGTAATGAGTGTTAACGTGTCTCGTATGTTATTTGCGGTGCGCTGTAAATTTTGCGAGGGTCGCAGTTGGTGTGTCGTGTTGTTTGCGTTATAAGGTAAATTTTGCGAGGGTCGCAGTTGCTGGCAAGGAGCGCCTTCGGAGCTCCATGCCAGGAACTGAGGCCCTTGTAGCGAGGGCCGCGGCTCGCTGTGCGAGCCCGCAAGTGTTAGCAACAACTCGTACGCTCACAACTATATATGTGATTTGTAATTCTCTAACATATTCCATAGCACTGTACATGTTACTTTCAAGGCAAGTTTTAACACATTGCAAAGAATGCCATAGCATAATCAAATACATATAGCATCCATAATACATACATTTGTTTTGTTTTTTAACAATCTATACATTATATTAGATAAATTACATTCTATACAATTAATTTTCAAAATATTCTGTGACAGGAGTCTTAACGGACCATAGTGAATTATTATTCTGTCATTTAACTATTATAATTTGTGTTATGATGTATAATTTATGCATATTAGTAAGCAATTAAATCTAAAATGTAGGCACTTCTGTACTATTTGTTCAGGCATTTTAATTAAAGGTATGTGCAAGTGAGCTGGGTTATTAATGCATCTGATAGAGGAGAATTAGTAGTGTATGAAAAAAAATTGTTTGTATGAAAAAATACCAAAATAAACATTTAAACAGTTACCCTAAAGTTTGCTGAATTTCTCGTATTTGCAAACAGTTTTCTATCAGTGTTGACACCCCCTGAAAATCCCAACTAAAATTAGCATACATAATACATTGTATCTTTTTGGCCTGGGGATTGTGCAGGCAGTTTTCCTTTAGATTTCTGTAATAACCAGAACAAGGTCTGTGTTCCTTCATTCACTGATTGTTTTATCCACATCCCAGGTGATACTTCCCCAAGCCCCAGTGATTTGCCCCTGTAATCCCCCCCAGCCCCAGTGATTTATCCCATCACCTCCCCCACACCCAGTGAATTGCCCCTGTGATCTCTCCCAGCCCCAGTGAATTGTCCCATTACCTCGCTCAGCCCCTGAGAGCTCTCCCAACTCCAGTGAGTTGCATGTTCTCACACAGACACATGCACAGACCATGAACCTTGCAGGTCATTGCAGGACGATAAATCAAGCATAAATTCTCATTTGCCTAAGATACAAATTAGAATAGGAAGCTGAAATGTTTGGTTTCAGTACAATTATAAAATGTCAGAATTTATCAAGGAGAGGGTGTATGTCTAAAGAACAACTGTGTAACGGCTCAAGCATTTTTACTTCAATGTCGATTTATGGTCCTTTAAGGACCCAGTGTAGTAGTCATCTATGCTGACTGCATACAGCATTGCTGATTGGTTGCAAAGCTGATATGCTCACATGGACAGGGTACACTTTTAGAAAATCGTACCCTGAGAAGCCTAGCTCAATCCTGAGTGTGTAAACATCACCTACAATAGTTTTTTTTAATGCAAAGCTAACAAATCATAGTGCATGGAAATAAATTTAATTATACACTACTAATTCCCCATCAGATGCATTCATAACCCACCTCACTTGCATATACCTTTAATGTTGTTTCTTTTTTTGGGAATTCCAGTTGTTCAGCTATCTTTCATAAAATATTGGTGCACAGAACACATTTAGTAAATTTTGTTCACTGGCATCAGGTATCTCTCACTATACAAGATAGTGTTTAAGAATGAAGGTATGTACAGTAGAGGTAGAAAATATCCTGTATTTTTTTATTTTTTTTTGTGTTTAAGTTGAAAAAACAGTAGATATAGTAGTAATATATATGTTTCCTTTTGATCCATGCAACAATATTTACAATATCAATTTGTTTAAAGGGTTTGAGCTAAAAAAATATATATATAAAGATTCCAAGAATTTTTACTATAAAAGTATTCACCCCCTTATCATTTGCACATCTTAATAATAAATAATACTATAATCATTATCCTTTATTCATGATTCACCAACATTCTGAAGCTCTAAGTACAAGGAATACTCTGAATACATAAGACAAACATTAAAACTATACATACTAATACAGAAGGTGTAGAGGGTCCTTCCACAGTAAGAGTTTACAGTCTAAGCTGGTGATAGGTATAGAAACAAATAGGAAATAAATGCCTTCACGACAAACAGAGAATATTGAAATAATTTAACCTATGTGTGCAAGTAAAGTGGTTAACCATTCAGATTGGAAACACGTATCTCTGTAAGCATGACCGGATTACCCATTAGGCCAAGTAGGCAGCTGCGTAGGGGCGCTTCCCTGTGAAGGGCTCCTCTTCCTGAAAAAAAATAGTACCTGGCTAAAAAAACCGAAATGCTGCAGTTCATAGACTGGCTACTAGGAGGTAACCACCTAGAACAATAGAGATGCAATTGGAAAAGGAACTTGCATTCGCAGAAAAGGCAAAAATGGGTGTGTGCATGCATTGCATACTCACTCACAGGGGCTCCTCCACTTCACTGCCTAGAGGCTCCAAGAAGGTAGATCCGGTGCTGTCTGTAAGTTTAAATGTGTCTATCTGTGTGAGTCCACACCAATACACATTACATACAAAATAAATTGAGGACCAAGGAGCTTCCGTAAGAATAAAGAAACACGGTTGTGGACAGATAAGACATATAAAAGGATTTTGAATGCACGTAGTATGCCATGTAACCATATTAATTCAGTTATCAGATAGTGGGGGACACATAATACCATCCAGAATCTTCCATGACCAAGTCATACTAATATCAATGGCAAGAAGGGCATCGATCAGAGAAGCATCCAAGAATAACTCTTAAAGACTTACAATGTCTCAAAATTTACATGGGAGAAACTGTCAACACCAGAGACACCAGACATCTGGACTGTATAGAAGAGTGATAAAGAGGAAGCCATATTTGAAAAAAGCCTAAATGAGTTTGATATGTTGTAGCCTCTGAAATTATGTTGAAAAAAAGGGATGTGGTCAAGAGCATTGTTCAACACTCACAAAGCACCATCCCCACATGGAAGTATGAATGTGCGTAGTGCTATAAGGTTCTCTTCATTAAAAGATACTGGCAGGCTTGTCAAAATAGAAGATAAAAATGATGGAAAAAAATATAGGCAAATCATTGAGTACAACCTGAAACAGTCTGTTAGTTACACCATACTATGTAGTAGCTTTACAAAACACTGTATACTGTAGTCACTGCAAAAGGTAGTAAATAGTCTGAAGTGAAGCAACAGCTCTTAAATGATCAAAGTCTCAGTGAGTAAATACTTTTCCAAACTTGATTTTTCAGTTTTCTATTTTCCTTAAAATGTTCCTTTACAGTGAAGATGATTATGTCGCCTTAATATGTTCAGTATGTTTTTTTTTTGATTGGATGAAAAATGTCCTGTTTAAATATGTTGCAGTTTGAGGTTATAAAACAACTATAGCAGAAATCCAGGTGAGTCAATACTTATCCTATGGATTCTAAATAAATATCAAATAAAATCCTAAATTACAGAAAATAAAAATCTACATTAAAAATTAAAAAAAATTTTACAATAGAAATATTACATATACAATCTTAAAATATTACTTAAAATAAAATATATGTTACAATAATATAAAAAATACAATAAAATTAATAATACCTACCTAAATGATCCTCCAGCAATGAACATCAACGCAATTGTCTTCAATCTTCTGCCCTGGACTAATTGGGCTTTCCAACGTGATTGAAGAACTTCTGGTCCTCTCCAGTCTTGACTGAAGCCCTACTCCTAGTATGAGCTCCTCCACCTCAAATGGCAGTTGCTGCGCTTTTTCAGTTTAAAATTAAAATGTTATGCATTCTGATTGGCTGAAATAGATGTCCATCATATTTCATCCAGTCAGATTTTTTTTTGAGATGTAACCATTCAGGTTTGATTTTTTTTTATTGTATTTTTTTTAAACTAATATTTTATTATTTTACAGTATATGTAATATAGATTTTTTATTTTAAGGTAAAATTTTTATTCTTTGACATGTAGTTTTTTAAAAAAAAAAATCTGTAACTTAGGTTTTTTCATTTTATAGTATAATTTTTTTTTAAATTTTAGTAGTGTAGTGCTCTTTTGTTACCTAGAGTGCCATGTAGGTCCATCACAACTCTATGGAACATAAGGGGTTAATTTTAGTGCACCGTGGGGGTCTATATTGACCACATGGTAAGTAGTGGTTCATTTAGATATCTCTAAGGACCCCCATAGCATAGGGGTTAACTTTATGTGCCACTGGGGTCCATCAGGGATCCCTGTGGTAGGAGTTAACATTAAGGTGTCATGGGGGTCCTTTAAGGACCTTTGTGACATATGGTTAATTTTTAAGTGCCATGGAAGTCTCAATAGACCCCTATGTTTATTTGTATCAGGGATTGGGTGAGTGGGGAAGGGGGTGATGGTGTGTAAGCATGAAGGGGATCCTCAGAGATTCCCTTTACGGTGTAGGTGGAGAGAATAACTGGGGATTCTCATTGGTCTTGTGTTTACGTCAGTGGGGTTAGAGCACCATAATATTACTTATTCACAGCATTTTGTTTAATCCTAAACCTTTTAATTTTACTGATAAGGCATGGGTTTACGAGTTGTGGGTGGGCTGAGCAATATTACAAGTGAAGGCAATTGAATAGATGTGTAACATTACTGAAAAAAAGCTCCCGTAGTTGAAAAAAAAGAGTACTTTGCAAGTAACGAATCTAGTATTGTATCAGTTTGTATGTACAAGGAAGCAGATAATGTGATCTGCAGAGGAAAAAATATAAATGCTGCAGTAAGAACTGTAGCTGTATTTTTATTCTCTTGAAAGTGAAAAGCATAGAATAGTCTGAGGCAATAGTCCCCATCTCATGTCACACATAGAGCATTTAATTGGCAAATTAGTCAAATCTTGATATTTTTTAATTCAAGTGTAAACTTCTCTAAGAAAGTCAATTTTGGATGAAAGTCCCACAATATTGGAAGTAAATCATTTCAGGGAAGCTTGGCCTGAAAATGGCTCTTGTAGAACTCCAGGACCCCTTTTGTTTTGCATTAGAACAGCTCCTTATTTTGCAAACATCACTCCAAAATGAGCCCAATATCTCAAAATATCCTTTCAGATCTTTAGAAACACTTTGAATGATACTTTTAAGGGCACAACAAAGCTATCCTCAGAGAGTAACCTTTTAAGGATAATAACCTCAGGAAACACCATTGGAGTAACATTCTGTTTCCATCCTGCATTATAAGTTTAGGATGAAAGAAATCCTGTAGGTGAGCGTAGTAGAAAATAATATATAATTTAATATATAATAAGTGCAAATAAATAATATATAGCTATAGGGAATAATGTGTAATATAATATATAATAAAAAATATCCAAATAAGAACCAAAGGTATGATTAAGACATATGTCAAATGAATAAACAAACAATATTTGCAATATAATGTGTGCTCATAATATAATTTTTCATTTAGATCACTCTTGGTTTCATACTCTGATGAAAGAAGAAGAAACATCACTTTGTTGATATGACATCAGGATGTCATACTGATTTACAACATCAAGGTTCAATACTATGTCACAGTTTAACATATTTAGTATTGACTGATAGGCCGTCTGATAATTAGTGACCAGGAAAAGGCAGATGAGCTAAATAGGTTCTTTTCTTCGGTATACACAAGGGAGGTACCAGTGGTTGGGACACTGCAACATAATAAGGCTACACTACCTTTACCAAATAATTGGTTAACGAAGGAAGTAATCCAAAAGAGGTTGGAAAAAATAAATGTTAATAAAGCCCCGGGTCCTGATGGAATACATCCACGGGTACTGAGAGAACTGGGTTCTGTAATAGCCAAACCATTACATTACATTTTTCAACATTCACTCAACACAGGGTCTCTACCAGATGACTGGAGAAAAGCCGATGTGATACCTATATTTAAAAAGGGAGCAAGAGCAAATCCGGGGAATTATAGACCAGTGAGCCTCACTTCTGTAGTGGGGAAGCTTTTAGAAGGGTTAATAAGGGATAATATACAAGATTATATCTATTTGAACAGGATTATAAGTAGGAGTCAACATGGATTTATGAGGAATAGGTCATGTCAAACAAATCTAATTAGTTTCTATGAGGAGGTTAGTAGGAACCTGGATCAAGGCAACTCAGTGGATGTAGTATTTTTGGATTTTGCAAAGGATTTTGATACAGTGCCACATTGGAGACTATTGTGCAAACTAAGAGAGACAGGAATTGCAGTAAATATCTGCTCGTGGATTAGGAGCTGGCTCAAAGACAAGAAGCATACTCCAATTGGACTTATGTGGTAAGTGGGGTTCCTCTGGGTTCAGTATTAGGTCCTCTTCTTTTTAACATATTTATTAATGACTTAGAGGTAGGATTGGAGTGTGGGGTCTCCATTTTCGCTGATGACACAAAGTTGTGCAGGGTAATTGAATCAGATAATGATGTGCTTTCCCTCCAAAGGGATTTACATATAATTGTGGAATGGGCATCTAAATGGCAGATGAGATTTAATACGAATAAATGTAAAGTTATGCATCTGGGAAGGAAAAAATAGCCATGCAATTTATAATCTTAATGGAACAAATCTAGGTGTATCAGATATTGAAAGGGATTTGGGAATGCTTGTGGACAACCAACTAAGTAACAGTGCTCAAAGCCAAACAGCAGCTGCAAAGGCAAATACAATATTAGCATGTATTAAGAAGGGTATAGAAACAAGGGAAGCAAATATAATTCTGCCACTATACAAATCTCTAGTACGCCCTCATTTGGAATATTGAGTACAATTTTGGGCACAACTTCATAAAAAGGACATTTTAGAGCTGGAAAATGTACAGACAAGGGCAAGAAAACTAATAAGGGGAATGGAGGAGCTGAGTTATGAAGAAAGACTAACCAAATGAAACTTATTTTCTTTAGAAAAAAGGCGTCTAAGTGGAGATATGATTACTTTATATAAATACATCCAGGGTCAGTATAAAGATTTGTCAAGAGAGCTTTTTGTTCCAAGAGGTTTTCAACTGACAAGAGGACATCCCTTGAGGTTAGAAGTAAAAAGATTCCACCTTAAAGAAAGAAAAGGGTTCTTCACAGTAAGGGTGGTTAATCTGTGGAATTATCTACCAAAGGAGGAGGTGACAGCAGATTCGATAGATAACTTTAAAAAGGCATTGAATATATTTTTAAATAAAAGGGGCATTAAGGGCTATCCTGGATAAATAGGGAGGGAGTATTGATCCAGGGATGAATCCTATCACCAGTATCTGGGGTCAGGAAGGAATTTTATATTTTTTTCCCTGTTGATACAATTAGCAAAGTTTCTCTGTTTTTCTTTTTCTGTTTACCTTCCTTTGGAAAATTAACAATAAATCTGCGTATTGCAAATCAGAGGAGATCTAAAAAGGTTGAACTTGATGGACTAAATTTCAACCTAAATTACTATGTAACTATTTAACAATGTAACTTGTTCTTTAAGGCAGATATTCTACTAGTGTTCTGATGATACCAAGCCTGCAGATTGATAAAAGCTGCATTACACTCTGTAACTGGTGTGAGATACAGAGAGAGCTCTGATTCAACGTTACTCCATCCCCTTGATTGACTAGCAGCATGAAGCAGCTCGTTGACTGTGTGGTCAAACATTTATCCTGAATATATATGAAGCCGTTTGTGGAATTTCAGTGTCTGTAAAATGAATTTTTTATTCTCAATCAATGTAAACATTTTAAATGTCTTTCCAACATGACTTACAAGTCTCTTGTCTTGTACAGTGGTACACCTAAGTCTTGTTTGATTTTTGTTATTTTACTTAAACATAAATATGCATGTTTTTAAAATATGTTGCCTGCTTTAAAATAAACAACATAATTGCCTGAGAAATGTTTGGTGATGGATTAATTCATGTGTTCACCATTAGATGATCAAATATATATTTCTTTGATAACATGTATCTCAGACCTAAAGGGTCTCGGTCACTCTACAAACAAGTATGGCTCTTTTTAAAGAATATCATGCTCTGGAATTACATTATAATAGCCATTATTTTATTTGATAGATAAATAATTATTGAGATATAAGCTGTGACAAAGGACGTTATATCTTTTACAATGCTTATGATCCAGCCCGAGTCCCATCTAATCTCTCCATACCAGTAAAATCTGTCCACTCTGCCTCTTGCCTGGTTCCCTCGCTTCCTGGGTCTATTCCTCTTGTCCCTCCTGGTGCCTCCAGCCCCTACTTATAAACTGGGGGAGACGTATCTATGTGCAGTCTACACACCCTTAAGATAAAGGGCCACTTAATTCAGCACAGTTTGGACCACATCAAAGAAGTTTGGACCACATTGAATTTTTTAAATATGTTCTTTTTTCACAGAGAAATTTATAAATGAAATCTCTCTTTACATGGAGACTCTGACATGCCCCCAACACACACTCAACACACAACAACTGCTCCTTGCCCTCAGCACAAGCGGACAGAGTGTTAACCCCTAATCTACTAAAAATGACAGTTTGGGGTTAACTTGTTCTGATGCATTCCTGAAGGTCAGTGAAAACTATAAATCTCTGTTTTCATATTGAGCTTTACCAGCCAGTGCAGCAGATGTTGTTAATTGCGGGACAGTCAGGAGTCTGTTTGTAAACAGATCTAAGGCCATAGTTTTTTAGGTATTATTAGTGCAATTAGAAAAGAAAAACAATAGATCATTTTAACATAGAATCTTGTGCTCTTTCACACCATGAAGAGCACTTATAGTAAGGTAAATGGCCCTTTAACAGGATTAACATAAGGGACCACAAATGCTGATTCCACCACCACAAGCCCATTGCTTTCCCAATTTACAGTAGGTACTATCACAAATAGCTAATTTATATGATTTAGTAAGTAAATATGCTGTATTCACCATTTACAAGTGTTAATATAGACTGAAATTAACAGTGTTAAAATATTGAAATAGTAATGAGATGGATTAAGACTGCCTGTGAGACAATTTATGTTTTGAATGAGTTACAAAAGTTCTTATGAACCTGCAATTACAGATGCACCAACAATTATTTATGGTGAATGATGTCTTTCTACTTCAGTTTGGGGGAAATCACTAACGAAATATCAACAAAGTATATTATAACCATAAAGACTTGAATTGTGTGCCTGTACATCTTCTTTTATTTACCCATTTTAGGTGACCAATAAAATACTGTTAGATGGGTGGTACTCCTAATGACAAGTCAGATCCTTATTCTTATTTTTGTTGTTACTTTTAATAAACATTATTTATAACAGGTGTAACAGAGTCAAGCAAAACATGCCCCTAGAGGTGGGTTTAATTAAGGAGGCTGCAAGATTTCTCTGGAGAAAGAAAGAGTTAACTCCGGGCAGTGATCAGAGGCTAATTGAAGCCCAGCTGGGTATTGCCTTTAAGACAACAGCAGAGAGATGGGTGGAGTCCTCACTTAGGCTTGGGCCTAAGCAGTGTGAGCAGTGTGAGCAGTGGGTGAAATCTGCTGAAAGAGGTCCTGTTGGTGAGCTGCTGTTAGCAGCTAAAAGCCAGGTCGGATTGCAGAGCAGAGCAAAGCCAAGGTCGGATTGCAGAGCAGAGCAAAGCCAAGGTTGGATTGCAGAGCAGAGCAAAGCCAGGTCGGATTGCAGAGCAGAGCAAAGCCAAGGAGGATTGCAGAGCAGAGCAAAGCCAAGGCTTTGCATTGCAGAGCAGAGCAAAGCCAAGGTTGGATTGCAGAGCAGAGCAAAGCTAGGTCGGATTGCAGAGCAAAGCCAAGGCGGATTGCAGAGCACAGCAAAGCCAAGGTCGGATTGCAGAGCAGAGCAAAGCCAGGTCGGATTGCAGAGCAAAGCCAAGGTGGATTGCGGAGCAGAGCAAAGCCAGGTCGGATTGCAGAGCAAAGCCAGGTCGGATTGCAGAGCAGAGCAAAGCCAAGTCGGATTGCAGAGCAGAGCAAAGCCAAGGCAGATTGCAGAGCAAAGCCAGGTCAGTCTGCAGAGCAGAACAGAGTCGAGTCAGTCTGTAGAGCAGAGCCAAGTTGGTCTACAGAGCAGAGCCAAGACGGATTGGAGAGGAAAGCGGTTTAAAGATAAAACTGTTTTTGCCTGGAAGCTGGCCAAAGAGAAAGCGGTTTCCAAATGAAAAGATTGTGTAAATTAACCCCAGGGAGAAGGCGGCAGCATAGCTGAGCATTTGTCAGCACTGTTGCTAAAAGGGTATATTAAGGGTCCCTGGAGGTTGGAGCATTTCTGAGAGACTGGCGGGCCGAATGCCCCCCTTTCTACTGATGAAGAAATTTACAAGAGAACTGTGTGATTTGTTATACCTTTGGCTGATGTAAGCCATAATGTGGTGTACTTTTTGGGCTTTTAATAAAAAGATTAAAAGAATACATGATCTTCTTGCTGTTAATCTAGAAGGTAGCAGGACAAACTACCACACAGGTCAATATGTCAACTCCTTCATGCACCTTACTTCATTAATTTTATATGCAAAAAAAATACACTAAATTATGCCCTCTACTATGATAATATACTGATATCACAGGGAACTGCATGCAAGAACAGTGACTATTTATTACTGAGCAATCTATATTGGGCAGCCCTATCATGGTTTCTAAACCATAGATAATAATGTTACTGTATAAACAGTACTTCAGTGTTAATCCTGAGGCTTTAACAGAGATTTATCTTTCCACAGTCTAATAGAAATGAAATTACTTCCTACTACTTATGATTACAAACAAAACATTGGAAATTTCAAATACCAATAAGATGGCACTGATAAACGATTTCATAGAAAACATTTTTTGTGACCCAAAATTTTAAAATAATGGTACTTCCTCTATCAAGTACCACACACTTCTCTGAAAATATATTATGCACTGATTAATAAAACAGGTTGCTGCCCACTGCTGCTGTGTTTCAGTATAAGTCCTTCACAGTTATGTGGTGGAATTTTAGCTCACTCTTCTTCATAGAACGTCTTCAATTCAGAAACCTTGGTAGGTGTTTGAGCATGAATTACTTTTTCAGGTTCTCTCAAAGCATCTCTGTTATGCTTACATCTGGTCTTTGTCTAGACCACTCCAGAACTTTAATTTTGATTCTTTTCATCTATTCTGCTGTGAACTTGTTTTTGTGTTTTGGATCATTGTCTTACTACATGGCCCAAGTATTCTTCAGCTTCAACTGCCAGGAGGATGACCGGACATTCTGTTTAAGAATTTTTGATATAGGTTCTGCAGAACGTTGCTTCTTAATTCTGTGTGCACCTCACAAGCAAATGTATGAAATTATTTAGATATAAAAACAAAGAAGTGTTAAAACTGTAATTTATATTCATTATCTCATTATAGGGATTAATATTAGGACCCCCAAGGTCATACCTTAGTATACCATGGAAGTTTATTGAGACCACATGGTATACTGGTTAATTAATGTTTTATGCCATGGGCATCCACATTCTTTATACTTTAGTTGGGAGTACCCGGGATCATAGAGGGTCATACACCCCTTGATTTCCTTTTTATTGTTATTTAACCCCCTCCTTGCCAGAGAAAAAGGGTTTATATACTGTAGATGGGGTTAAGGGAGGTTGTTAGTGCTAGTTTAGTGTCTTCAAGTTAGCATTGCTATGGACACTTTTACTGAGATTCAGACTAAATGATGAACTTTATTATATGATTCATTTAAAATAAAATAAGATGAATTACCCATAAATAAATGTATTTACAGTAAGTTATTGATATTATTATTTAATTAACATGAATTGGGATACTTTTAAATTGATAAAGTATTTTAAAATAAATATAGTGATGTTTTAAATGAATAATTGAGTGGTGATACATTCCTTTTAATGAATAAACTATGCCATTAAATAGAAGTGAGGGATAGTTTATTTTATTAAATTATAGTCTATTTGATTGTAGCAACTTTGAAGTTGGGTTAAATCATAAATACTGTAGCCAAAAAGAGAAAGAAAAGATCTCTTGAGAGAATAGTATTAAAACATAACTTTTATTATGTATGAGTAAAAAGTAACCTTATACTGTAAAATAATAAAATCTTATAGTTTAGAAAATAAGTATAAGAAAGGGAATGATATCTATTTCCAAACACTGGGCACTATTCTATTAGAAGCCTGAAAATGCCTTGAACTCATCAATTTGTCTGTGCGTGTTTTTTTTTTATTATAAATGTTTAGATGCATTCTTTTGACTCCAGCTCACATATTTTGACCACACTTGTAAACCCTGCCGTTTTAAGTTGGATTTCAGGGGGCATGATCATATGATGTGACAATATTTAAGCAAGCCAGTAATTTACTTCTTAGACACAGCCGTTCTCATGACATCTGTAAAACATGGAAGTTACTAACAACTAATTAGTGTCAATAAGTAATATTTGTCGATTGGGCTCGCAATCAAACAATCTAGCACTCTATAAAATGCATTAGATCATCTGTTTTAGTCCATGTGGCTTTCATTATATGTATTAACCATTTGAGTCCGGGATTGATATTACTCAGAAATAACTTTTAAAAATAATATTTTTTAATTGCATATTTGTGGGTTTGAGACTGTTGCAATTAAATATAATGTGTTTCCATGCCTTTCCCTGCTTTTCAAGTACAGTATTGTGTGTGTTTAAATGCTGTTACAGCTATAATAAGTGTTTGTAAAATGCCTTGCAAGTCCTATTTAGTACTCGTAATATTTTTGTCAGAAATGGTATACCTTTTTCAGACTTTATTTGTGAGATAGAGCTACAGGTCTATTAGAATATCAATTTTGTGTAACTTTATTCAGTAAGAGCTTATAATTTTTGAGCTGTGCTAAAACCAATGGAGTTCTAAGGCCAGTTTTGCTGCTTTAGCTGGCCAGTCGTGATTGTGGGCGGGGAACTCGGAGTCAAATTGAAAGTAGCTAATAGAATATGTGGCAATTTTCAGAGTTTGAAGTGTGTATAATTTTACAAATTGGCCAGTAAAATAGGATCCACTGTTATTGTTTTGTCACTGGTAACTCAACTTACTCATATCACATATAATATTTGTCAAACTGCGATTCGTCAACTGGGCATTGAGCAAAGGGACGTGCATGCCCACGCAGGCGAAAGTGCCGCGACAGGAGGAGGAGGGGAGAGACACAGGGCAGGGAGAGGAGTGGGGAGAGACACATGGCAGGGAGAGGAGGGGGGAAGAGACACAGGGGAGGGGGAGACACACATTGGTGGGAGAGGAGGGGGGTAGACACACAAGGGAGGGGGGGAGAGACACAGAGGAATGAGAGGAGGGGGAGAGACACAGGGGAGTGAGAGGAGGGGGGTGAGACACAGGGGAATGAGAGGGGGAGAGACACAGGGAAGGAGGGGGAAGACACAGAGGAGAGGGGGAGAGACACAGGGCAGGGAGAGGAGTGGGGAGAGACACAGGGCAGGGAGAGGAGGGGGGAAGAGACACAGGGCAGAGGAGAGACACACAGGGGTGGGAGAGGAGGGGGTAGACACACAGGAAAAAGGGGTAAGAGACACAGAGGAAGGGAGAGACACAGGGGAATGAGAGGGGGAGAGACACAGAGGAGGGTGGGAGAGACACAGGGGAGTGAGAGGAGGGGAGGGAAGGGAAGAGACACAGGAGTTAGAGGATGGGGGGAGACACAGGGGAATGAGAGGGGGAAGAGACACAGAGGGGGGGAGAGACACAGGTGAGTGAGAGGAGGGGGAGAGACACAGGGGAGTGAGAGGAGGTGGGAGAGACACAAAGGAGTGAGAGGAGGGGGGAAGAGACACAGGGGAGTGAGAGGAGGTGGGAGAGACACAAAGGAGTGAGAGGAGGGGGGAGAAACAAAGGAGTGAGACGAGGGGGGAATAGACACAGGGGAATGAGAGGAGGGGGAAGAGACACAAAGGAGTGAGAGGAGGGGTGGAGAGATGCAGGTGATGGAGAGGAGAGGGGAAGAGACACAGGGGAGTGGGGAGACACAGGAGTAGGAGAGGAGGGGGTAGACACATAGATGAGGGAGGGGAGGGGGAGAGACACAAGGGAATGAGAGGGGGGAGAGACACAGGGGAATGAGAGCAGGGAGAGACACAGAGGAGGGGGGGAGACACAGAGTAGTGAGAGCAGGGGGAAAGACACAGGGTAGTGAGAGGGGGGAGAGACAAAATGGAGTGAGAGGAGGGGGAAGAGACAGAGGAGAAGGGGGAGACACACAGGGGAGGGAGAGGAGGGGGAAGAGACAAGGGGGAAGGGGGAGACACACAGGGGTGGCAGAGGAGGGGGTTAGACACACGGGAGGGAGCGGAGTGGGGAGAGACACAGGGGACGGAGAGGAGGGGGAAGAGACACAGGGGAGTGAGAGGGGGGAGAGACAAAAAGGAGTGAGAGGAGGGGGAAGAGACAGAGGAGAAGGGGGAGACACACAGGGGAGGGAGAGGAGGGGGAAAACACACAGGGGAGGGAGAGGAGGAGGGAGAGACACAGGGGAGGGAGAGGAGGGGAAAGAGACCCAGGGGAGGGAAATGGGGGGAACAGACACGAGGGAGGGGGGAAGAAACATGGGGGAAAGAGACACAGGGGAAAAAGAGACGCAGGGGAGGGAGAGGAGGGGAAAGAGACACGGGCAGACAGGGGGGAGTAGACAGAGGGAGAGACTCGCAATGAGCGCCAAAGGTGCTCATCGCGAGGCCAGTAAAGTAGAGGGGGAGAGGCTCCCATTGTGGGGTAAACAGCATTGCCAGGATTCACATTTTATTGCCATCATTTTTAACAGGCAAGTTGCTAGTATATATAAATGAAATTAATGAAATGCTTCGAGTGTATAAATAATAATCAGCGATAAAGTATATGATACATAGTTACAATGTGTATGAGACTGACTTCAAAGATAATTCTGAATATATGTGTTGGATATCAATAATATTGTATCTTTTGTATGATCAAAATACAATATCTGATACTATTTTAGCAGCAATACGTTTTCTGTTTTATATAATGTATATAATGTATGTTTTCACAGAATTCCCTAATTTTGTAAAATTATCAGGAACACAGTTTATATCTAGGACTTGCATTAATTAATAAAAATGTTTTAAATAATGTTAAATATCAGTAAGTATTTATTAGGGAAGTTAGATACTTAAAGTTACCACCCAAAAGGCACATTTGCTTTATACTTGACTTTTGCCAAAATTTTAAAGTAATTATCTTCAGTGCATATATTGATAAAATTTAGTTATTGTACAAGCCCTAGAGGGCTCCATGCAATTTGAGTAAACTACGATTGTACTTTATTTTGGCTGCAAGAGCATTTTTCAGTAATGTTACAGAGGTATTCAAAGCTTCCCAGCCTTAACATTACTGATGACTTAAACGTGTAAACAATCATAATGCATAGATTTCATAGTTACATAGTAATTAAGGTTGAAAAAAGACTTTCAGTCCATCAAGTTCAACCAGTTAGGATCTCCTCTGATCTGCAATATGCGAATTAGTTATGAATTAATTAGCAGTAAAATAATTATTAATAGCATAGTATTTGAGGATGAATAAAGAGTTAGTCCATCAAGTTCAACCTTTTTAGATCTCTATTGATCTTTGTAATATGTGGACTATTTATTATTAATTGTTAATTGACCCAGAGGAAGGCAAACAGAAAAAGAAACCCCATTGAATCTTTGCCAATTGTCCCATAAGGGGAAAAAAAGCAAAATTCCTTCCTGACACCATCACCTCCTTTGGTAGAGAATTCCACAGTTTAACCACCCTAACTGTGAAGAACCCTTTTCTTTGTTTAAGGTGAAATCTTTTTTCCTCTAACCTCAAAGGATGTCCTCTTGTCAGTGCCTCTTGTCTCTTGAAAATCTCTTGCTACACTGGATGTATTTAAATAAGGTAATCATATCCCCTCGTAGATGCCTTTTTTCTAGCGAAAATAAGTTTAATTTGGTTAGTCTTTCTTCATAACATATTAGTTTTGTTTCCCTTCTCTGTACTTTTTCCAGCTCTAAAATGTCCTTTTTATGAAGTGGTGCCCAAAATTGTACTCCATATTCCAAATGAGGGCGTACTGGAAATTTGTATAGTGGTAGAATTATATTTGCTTCCCTTGCTTCTATACCCTTCTTAATACATGCTAATATTTTACTTGCCTTTGCAGCTGCTGCTTGGCATTGAGCACTGCTACCTAGGTGGTTGTCCACTAGTACACCCAAATCCCATTTCAATCCCTGCATTCTGATTGTTTAAAAACGAAATCAATCCGAAAAGGGGCAGTAGCCTTTTAGATTGGTTGCTGAATAACCAATCAGAGTTTTAACATTCAAATACTCTATTCTGATTGGTTGAAATATGATTAACATATTTTTAAGCCTATCCGAAGCCTTACACATATTTAGATGTAACCACCCACAGAGCTTTATAAGAGTACATAGCATTACACTTTAGATATAAATACTGTTGAGCAAGTAGTGAGTACTTGTAAATGCTTACAGCCTTATTAAATTGTGATTTGGCCAATTGAATAGGGCTCTATATAAGCACAGAGCATTTTTTTTACAGAAGTTTTTAGTTAGTGATCTTCTATCCAAAAGCAAGGTCTTCACTAACTAAAAACTTCTGTAAAATAAATATTCTCTGTGCTTATATAGAGCCCTATTCAAATGGACAAATCACAATTTAATAAGGCTGTTACTCTTTATGGTTTGTCACGTGCAGCATGTAATAGCTACCTTAGGGATTACATGTTTTTTTCTTTCTCTAAGGTAATTTAATCAAGCCCTTGGACTTGTTCATCTAGTGACACCTATTAGTGAGTAGGTAATCTAGCCTGTTCAAATCCTTCTTTCAGTTTATGTTTGCTGCTATGTTTTTTTTCTTTTAATAGTAGTGTTCCTATTATTTCCAGAGTGTCCATGTTTTGTCTGCTGTATTGCCTACCCCAGTCATATGCTTGTATTTCCATATTCCCAGAAGGAAGTGTTTTGCATGTGGATTTTTAATAAGACATTTTTACACATATATTTTTACCAATATACATTTTGAATGTCAGATTTTTTTTACTGTTGAAGGTAGTTAAAGATTGAATTATCATATTTTACTATGTTTTAAAAAAAATAAATAGAATTGACAACAGACAAAGTTTTTTTTCTTGATGTAACTTAATATAGAGAGCCTTTACAGAATATTTAATGCACATATAGGCAATGCAGAACAGTTTCATTAGCGCATATTGCATGCATTTCCACTATTTTCATGTATTTCCATTATTTTACAATTATGCTATGGATTTTATTTTACTGACAGCATAATTCCTGAGTCACACCTAAAGGGGCTACTCCAGCCTGGTTAAAATAAATTAACCCCGTACCAATGGGGTCCTTAAAGGACCTCCATGGTATAACTATTAACCACTAAGATAATATGGTGGTTTATATAGACCACCATGGTAGAAAAATTAACCCCTAACATACCATGGTTGGTCTAGACAGATATTTAAAGAAAATCAGAATTTTTGAAGTCTTTGAGTCTGATTCAATCAAGCAATTGTAACTTACAGTAGTCCGTAATGGAGGCTGTCGGTTATTTTGCTATTCAATTGGCATCTTTTTGCAGGCTACAAATGGGTTACGGGCTTGAAATCCTTGCGGTTGTTAAAACTGGAACTTACAGCCCATCAAAGTTTTTGATGTTTCACGTTTCGCAAGAGTTCTGAGCGCTAAAATTGCAAGTCGCTATTCAATTGCTTAAATCCTTCAAGCCCGCAAATGTTTTCACACCCGTAAACTGCAAATGTTGGAGAAAATCCTACAAGTACCACATAGGACTCGCAAGGGGGTTTAACCCCTGTCCATAGCACTGTAAATGAAAAACAAAAATCAATACTGCACTGTTAATGACGGGGAAAGCGATTAAAGACATTAGAATAAATTGCACAACAGTCTCAAGCTTGCAAATCAGCAATAAAAAAATTATCTCTTTATGTTTCATTTCGGGGTTATATCGACTTTGGGAATCAATTAGTTAATACATATCAGGCCACTCACATTGACTAAAACAGTATTAGCATTAATTTTTATTATTTAGTATTTTGCGGTTTTGCAAGTTTGATCGCATATTGGACCCAAAAACGCTAAGTAACCTCCATGTTTCACTGACCAAAGGATGACAGTCTCATTTTCTATTGGCTGTTTCTAAATGGGTAGATGCGGCCTTGCTTAATTGATCATGTTCCCGCCCTGAAATGCTACATACGAGTGCATAATTTACGGTTTCGGCTTCGGCCCCTAGCTTGTGGGCTTGTTCAATTGAATAGCACTGGAACTGTAGCAGAGTTCAACAACCTTATTAAATAGCAATTCAGCGAATTGAATAGGGCTCTATATTAGCACAGAGCATATTTATTTTACAGAAGTTTTTAGTTAGTGAAATTCTATCCAAAAGCAAGGTCTTCACTAACTAAAAACTTCTGTAAAAAAAATATGCTATGTGCTTATATAGAGCCCTATTCAATTGGCTGAATCGCAATTTAATAAGGCT
The DNA here is from genome assembly GCA_027410445.1 of Discoglossus pictus. Lineage (NCBI taxonomy): Eukaryota > Metazoa > Chordata > Amphibia > Anura > Alytidae > Discoglossus > Discoglossus pictus. The sequence continues at coordinate 204,360,225 of CM050169.1, read as the reverse complement.
GCAAGCCTGCAGACATACAGGGCCTCATTCAAATGGGATTTGGCCAATTGAATAGGGCTCTATATAAGCACATACAGTGGATATAAAAAGTCTACACACCCCTGTTAAAATGTCAGGTTTCTGTGCTGTAAAAAAATGAGACAAAGATAAATCATTTCAGAACTTTTTCCACCTTTAATGTGACCTATAAACTGTACAACTCAATTGAAAAACAAACTGAAATATTTTAGGTGGAGGGAAGAAAAAAAAAAAGAAAAATATTGTAGTTGCATAAGTCTGCACACCCTCTTATAACTTGGGATGTAGCTGTGTTCAGAATTAAGCAATCACATTCCAAATCGTGTTACGTAGGAGTCAGCATACACCTGCCATCATTTAAAGGTCCTCTGATTAACCCCAAATAAAGTTCAGCTGCTCTAGTTGGTCTTTCCTGAAATTTTCTTAGTCGCATCCCACAGCAAAAGCCATGGTCCACAGAGAGCTTCCAAAGCATCAGAGGGATCTCATTGTTAAAAGGTATCAGGACAAGGGTACAAAAGAAGTTCCAAGGTATTAGATATACCATGGAACACAGTGAAGACAGTCATCATCAAGTGGAGAAAGTATGGAACAACAGTGACATTGCCAAGAACTGGAACTCCCTCCAAAATTGATGAAAAGACAAGAAGAAAACCGGTCTGGGAGGCTACCAAGAGGCCTACAGCAACATTAAAGGAGCTGTAGGAATATCTGGCAAATACTGGCTGTGTGGTACATGTGACAACAATCTCCTGTATTCTTTATATGTCTGGGCTATGGGGTAGAGTGGCAAGATAAAAGCCTTTTCTTACGAAGAAAAACATCCAAGCCAGGCTACATTTCGCAACAACACATCTGAAGTTTACCAAAAGCATGTGGGAAAAGGTGTTATGGTCTGATGAAACCAAGGTTGAACTTTTTGGTCATAATTTCAAAAGATATGTTTGGCGCAAAAACAACACTGCACATCACCAAAAGAACACCATACCCACAGTGAAGCATGGTGGTGGCAGCATCATGCTTTGGGGCTGTTTTTCTTCAGCTGGAACTGGGGCCTTAGTTAAGATAGAGGGAATTATGAACAGTTCCAAATACCAGTCAATATTGGCACAAAACCTTCAGGCTTCTGCTAGAAAGCTGAACATGAAGTGGAACTTCATCTTTCAGCATGACAACGACCCAAATCATACATCCAAATCAACAAAGGAATGGCTTCACCAGAAGAAGATTAAAGTTTTGGAATGGCCCAGCCAGAGCCCAGACCTGAATCCGATTGAAAATCTGTGGGGTGATCTGAAGAGGGCTGTGCACAGGAGATGCCCCGCAATCTGACAGATTTGGAGTGTTTTTGCAAAGAAGAGTGGGCAAATCTTGCCAAGTCAAAATGTGCCATGCTGATAGACTCATACCCAAAAAGACTGAGTGCTGTAATAAAATCAAAAGGTGCTTCAACAAAGTATTAGTTTAAGGGTGTGCATACTTATGCAACTATATTATTTTATTTTTATATTTTTTCTTCCCTCTACCTAAAAGATTTCAGTTTGTTTTTCAATTGAGTTGTACAGTTTATAGGTCACATTAAAGGTGGAAAAAGTTCTGAAATGTTTTATCTTTGTCTCATTTTTTTACAGCACAGAAACCTGACATTTTAACAGGGGTGTGTAGACTTTTTATATCCACTGTAGCATATTTTTTTTACAGAGGTTTTTAGTTAGTAAAATTCTATCCAAAAGCTAGGTTTTCACTAACTAAAAACTTCTGTAAAAAAAATATGCTATGTGCTTATATAGAGCCAAATCACAATTGAATGAGGCCCACAGCCTTTACACTATGAGATGTGGGCTTCAAATTGAATTGGGCTCTCTATTTGTGAATAGAGGAAACATTTTGTCTACATTACATGGCTTTCTGATAGCTGGATCATGAGGATGTGTTTTTCTATTTATCAGTGGAGGTGGAGTGGGGAGGAGGGAACAAGCAGACATTAATTAGATAACTAGAGCTGACTGAAATTCACATCACACCCCTTCCCTCTAACATGCCCAGAAGCAGACAGCTTAAATCAATAAACTCAAGCATTGCTCTACAGAAATGTAAATACTCCACCACACACACAAAGTATCATGAATACCTCCAGGGTTTTTTTTCTAATTAAAATAAGCATTATCATTTTTATTCTGATTAATTATGCTGTCGGTATAACGCAAAGTTTCAAACACATATATTTTTTCCATTGTACGGTCATTCTGTAATACGAACTACTCTCCTTGCTCACTCTCCATATTTTGATTATATTCATAAATATAATATTCAGCATTCTAGGAGCTTCCTTATAATTCGTAGGATTTGTTCCATTCCCTAATTAAATAATTCTACCGTCCTCTTCCCCCAATCCTATGTTATTGAGCCTATGGCAAATAAGTATTCAAAAATTAGAACAACAGTTTGGCTATTCCCACAGTTAGTTCTGTCAGAACATTTGGATGTTTACTCAGGACTCACTACTTTTTTTACATTTACTTTTATGAAGCTACAGCCCTATTCTATTTCATATATTGCAAATTACACCATCAAAATGAGCATCATTGCCAGATAACTACCACGAATATAAAATGTTGTGCTGACAGCTGGATAAATCTGTTAAAGACACAGCACATTAATAAAAACCCTCAAAAATCATATAACTCAATTAGAAATAATATGTTATAGTCACAGAGGCACAAATGTGAAAAATACAATATATATAAATACATTAATATGTCGGACTCATGACATATAATGGAACAGCAACTACTGGCAATATCAAACCTTCAACATCACAATGTTCTGGGTAACATAACCACAATACTCAAGAGGCTAACAATAACAATTAACTGACATAGCTCATCTACAGCACATCCATGGCATGGTATGTCATCTACACAAAAACCACTGGGGGGGGGGTATGTCATCAGGGGTAGCATGAGGCCAGGTACTGGATTTTAAGATGGAGAATATAAGGAACAGGCTGTTAGAGGCACAGGGGCATGGCCATATAGATACATAGGGTAATTACACCAATGTCTTGATGCTGTTCAGAAAGGCATACAAACACAAAAGGAGGCTATGGAGGGGCACATGGAGCACCAGGAATCCTACCTTCATCAACAGGAATCGTGGGGTTTACCTTTCCGGGCAAGTCCCACACCATTGCTGCTGTTTTTGTGGCAACATGTATACCATTAATGATCATGTTACAATAAGTGCTAGTCTTAATGTATCAATTAATTATCAATTAAGCATGTCATATGCTCACAACCCTTAAGTGAAATGATGAGGCGCATCGGTGTCACAATGTATATGTATCAAAGTATTAACTCCCAATAATGTCTAATGATGTTGTTCACACATGATTTAAAAAAATTGTAATGATAAAATTAAAATATGTGTTTGAATACACTGTGCATACTTTAATACATGTGATCACTTGTAAACCATGCTTGTGTCACTGGAATGTTCAAGAATCATCAAATGCATGAAGGGTTAGGTATAAAGAATGATGACCAATATCCTAAAACATAATAGTTAGGTAATTGTTATGTACAATGATATCCGAAATAAGTAAACATGGGAAACACACAGAAACATTGATAAGTGTATAACAGTATCATTTATTATATACACAGAGCACAGTCATAAACATATCCGACTGTGCATTAATATCATGAGTGTGGTAAGAGTGGATCTGAGAGGACAACAGACTGAAAAAAACAGTAAATACAGAAATACAATTCTCATCATTCAACACTCCATATAATAGAAGTAACCAGTAATGCGCAAGCACACACATCATGTGTTCATCTGCATTAACTCATGGATTATGTTATCCAATTCAATACAGTCTGTTCACAGAATGCCCCCAAAAAGCAGTCATAAGCTAAAAAAGGCAGAGGAGGAAAAAAACATAAAAAAAATGTATGTAAAGTACAGTGCTAAATGCTGTAACAATAAACCAACTTACCCGAACTTTATCCACAAGCAGTGCAGACCATTATGTATCTGTCATGAGAAAGTTAGTAATCATGTGGCATCTCAAAGGAATATTTAGCTGTGACCACAATCAGTGGGCCAAGAGAGCTATCAACATATCTATATGATATTATTTATCCACATGGATATCAAATTAATCTGGTATACAGGTGTTATCACATTATAACGGATTGTTAGGATATTATGATGTATGAACATGTATCCATTAATACTAAGAGGAAACAAAGGTCAGCAGCCATAATATATTTTACTTACATCAGACAAAAGTTCCTCTTCTAATATTGCTGAGGAGATGACATGGTTAACTAATGCATGTATTAATGCTGGGTCTGAATAACTTGCCATTGTCAGACTTTTGCTAGTCCCATATTGCCATATCTGCAATGATATAAGTTAAACTTAACAACAAACATGTGTAATTAAACATGATATATGATGAATTAACGGCATGTGATATCATTCTGCTGGGGGTCCATCGAGTAGGGGGGCCCGGGTGGAGAGTCTTTTTGTGGGAGGAGTGGGCCAGTAGAGTCAAATGCCACAGTTGTGGCTAAAGGTCCAGCAGATCCCCCCACTGACCACATAAATCTGGAGTTCTCCTCTGACCTTGGGCCCTCTGATCCTCTCCTTGCTTTCTCCTGCGATGGATACTGGTGGACAGGACACAGTCCTGTACATCCAGCTGACATTCTGTTGTCTTGAACCTGGTTCTCTTAAATGCTATTGTTTGAAGCTAACATTTACTTGGAGTGATCATTACTTTGTATTATGAGCTTGTTTGGTATTGGCTCATAATAATACCATGATTCGTGCTGCGTCCTGGCCTCTGCAGAAATTGCTACTCATTGTGTAAACAGGGGCTCTGTAAACAATGCATCCCCCAAATGCATGTATTTTCTCTTCAAGGAGACCATGCTCCAGACCTTTAATGTTTCCCAGTATTACAGTATTCTGGAAACATAGGCAGTTCTCTCACAAACCCCTTGAACTTGGTGAGAAATATTTGACAGCCATACTTTATGATGCACAATTGGTGTGCTCGTACAGACCACTGCATATTGGGATCTGCATGCAGATATTTATGCAAATAAGGAAAGCAGAGACTGTGCAAATGGGAGTTGCACACTCTCTGCCTTATTCCAGTGGAGGACTTACTGCATCTTCAGAGACCTTCCCATTCAAACTCACTCTGCAGAGATTGGTCCCTAAAAAGTAGTCAGCCTCTGCTCGAGACTGAGCACAACCCTCCTGTTGGAGTGAGCTCCACTGTCACAGATACACAAAGTGGTCTGTGAACTGAGCTAGCCTAATGGCACAAGAACAGGCTTGTGACATGTAGTGGTTTGATAGACAGAAACTGTCAACCGTGGAGAGGTACATCAGTGACATAGTTGACATAGTTGAATCCTTCTGATGCACCTGGGCTCTGTTCTTGTCAGATGTTCCTTTAGGAGAGGCGGGTGATGAGACTCTGGCCTATTTTGGTACAGAGCTTTGAGAGTCCCATTAAAATCACCTTAGAGGACCACAGAGTCATCTTCGTCAACTATCTCCAGGTATGCTGACAGTCTGGCTATGGATGTCACTCACTCATAAGCTCCTGTTTTTGGACATGGAGGTGAAGTAGACAACTTGAGATACATTTTCACAAATATTACTCACAAATTACAACGCTGTCTGAAAAGAGTTGTGGGAAAAGGGTCACCACTCCGTACAACGCTGATATGAAGTGACTCAAGAAGACCATGCCTTTCCCCTCCAGTTGCCCTGAGGCCTCAGCCTCTGGAGTGATATGTGCTTTGTGCAGGAAGCTCACAGAGTACCTTTCATGCGGTAGACAGGGCATGGAACTTGCTAAAACTGTCTTAGCTGTCTCTTGGTATTAAACTTGCTGATTTGCAAAGCCATTATTGTGTATTAGTAGTTGTGTGTTCTTCAGCCTTCTGAAAGTTCTAATGGGACAAGTATATGTTAAGGAATGTTCTAACAAGGAGGTCTTTTGCAGTTCTTGGTCCTATTGCTGGCCTTTAGATATTAATGGAAAGAACTGATAATAAGCTGTATATTTTTTCAAGGTTTTCCTTTTCTTTTGACCTTGATGGTTTCTCACAAGGAATTTTTCCAATTTCTTTATGGGGGTAACCCACCCTGATGTTCCTCCTGTGGATCATTCAGGGGCTAGTCTTGACTGAGGTCCTTTACCTCATCCGCCACAACTGGGGCAAGTTTCCTTAGATTTATTCTATGAGACCACTTTTAATTGGTGTAGAAAATGTCCCTTTAGAACCGTTCATGACTTTAGAACACTGACCTGCCTACTGCACCCCAACTGGTTATGAGATGCATTAATTATGGCAGTGGAAGCCTTTCAGACTTTTTATTTTTTTTATGTCTTTTTCACTGCTGCTTGTGCAGTTTGGATGTCACAGATGTCTAGTTTGGTGGAAGCTGAGTAGAGTTAGTACCAGAACCACTTTTTTGCTACCTGCCTGTTAACTGAATACAGCATTCTCTTTAGAATAGTGTATGACAGACGTAAATGCTTTTCTGGAACTCTCTTGCTCTCTCTATTATCCAGCAGACATTGGCAATTTGATCGCTTGTGCCTCTTCCTCTGCAGAACCCGGCTTGCACATCTTGTAGTTCCTAGTCCATATATTATTGGAGTCCAGCTTGTAGGATCTTAATCATTATCTTGCTGGCATGTGAAATGAATGCAATTGTTCGATAATTGCAGCACTCTTTAGCACTACCTTTTTTGGGATTGGGATATAGACTGATCTTTTCCAGTCTATTGGCCACGGTTGAATTTTCCACATTTTCACAGCATTATCTTGTAGAATTTTGAATAGTTCAATTGGGATTCCGCCAACTCATACAGCCTTGTTAGCAGCAAGGCATATGGCCCATTTTACTTTGCTCTCCAAGATGTCTGGCTCCAGATTATTGGACAAACTATTGAGGTCATCACTGCTGTTAATATCCTTCCTGTATTCCTGCCACCTTTTCCTTATCTGATCTTCTGTTAAGTCCCTACCATTTTCGTCTTTTATCACGACCACCTTGGCATAAAAGGTTCCTTTGCAAGCTCTTGACTTATCCATCTTCTTCGATGTCTTTATATCACTCAGTGTTAGAATACCAGAAAACTGTTTTAGTGCTGATAATACATTTTAATGACTAACTGAATAGGAGAATCTTTTTTCATGTAAAGGTTTTAATAACCTTAAACCATTAAAAGCACCATCTCTAATAAAATTGGTTTCTGTTCTTCACATGCGGTGATTTCACTATATATATTACTTAATTACATTGCCATCTAGTGGCCTGTTTGGTGTATTCCACTCTTTAAAAAAACATCACCAATACCGATATATAAAGTCAATATTTAGGTGTATATACAGTGGGGAGAAAAAGTATTTGATCATCTGCTGATTTTGAACGTTTGACCATTGACAAAAAAATGATCAGTCTATAAATATAATGGTAGTTGTATTTTAACAGTGAGAGACAGAAAAACAAAAAAATAAAATAAAGAAAAACGCATGTCAAAAAAGTTATAAATTGATTTGCAGGTCAGTGAGGGAAATTAGTATTTGACCCCTTCGACTTAGTACTTGGTGGAAAAACCCTTGTTGGCAATCACAGAGGTCAGACGTTTCTTGTTGTTGGCCACCAGGTTTGCACACATCTCAGGAGGGATTTTGTCCCACTCCTCTTTGAAGATCCTCTTTGCAGATCCTTAAGGTTTTGAGGCTGATGTTTGGCAACTCGAACCTTCAGCTCCCTCCACAGATTTTCTATGGGATTAAGGTCTGAAGATTGACTAGGACACTCCAGGAACTTACTGTGCTTCTTCTTGAGCCACTCCTTTGTTGGCTGTGTTTTTTGGGTCATTGTCTTGCTGGGATACCTATCCAATACCCATTTTCAATGCCCTGGCTGAGGGAAGGAGGTTCTCACCCAAGATTTGATGGTACATGGCCTTGTCCATCGTCCCTTTTATGTGGTGCAGTTGTCCTGTCCCCTTAGCAGAAAAACACCCCCAAAGCATAATGTTTCCACCTCCATATTTGAAGGTGAGGATGGTGTTCTTGGGGTTATTGGCAGCATTCTTCCTCCTCCAAGTTGAGTTGATGCCAAAGAGCTTGATTTTGGTCTCATCTGACCACGACACTTTCACCCAGTTCTCCTCTGAATCTTTCAGATGTTCATTGGCAAACTTCAGACGGGCCTGTGCTTTCTTGAGCAAGGGGACATTGCGGGCGCTGCAGGATTTCAGTCCTTCACGGCGTAGTATGTTACCAATTGTTTTTTTGGTGACTATGGTCCCAGGTACCTTGAGATCATTAACAAGATCCTCCCGTGTAGTTCTGGGCTGATTCCTCACCATTCTCATGATCATTGAAACTCCACGAGGTGAGATCTTGCATGGAGCACCAGACTGTGGGAGACTGACAGTTATTTTGTGCTTCTTCCATTTGCGAATAATCGCACCAAAAGTAGTCTCCTTCTCACCAAGCTGCATTGTAGCCCATTCCAGCCTTGTGTAGGTCTACAATCTTGTCTCTGACATCCTTGGACAGCTCTTTGGTCTTGGCCATGCTGGAGGGTTTGGAATCTGATTGTTTGCTTTTGTGGACAGGTGTTTTTTTATAGAGGTAACAAGCTGCGATTAGGAGCACTCCCTTTTGGAGAGTGCTCCTAATCATAGCTCGTTACTTGTATAAAAGACATCTGAGAGCCAGAAATATTGCTGATTGGTATGGGATCAAAAACTAATTTCCCTTACTGACCTGCAAATCAATTTATAACTTTTTTGACATGCGTTTTTCTTGTTTTTTGTTTTTTTGTTATTCTGTCTCTCACTGTCAAATTACACCTACCATAAAAATTATTGACTAAGCATCTCTTTGTCAGTGAACAAATGTTCAAAATCAGCAGAAGATCAAATACCTTTCCCCCCCCATTGCATAACATCACTAATTTTCGTATGTGTGTAACGTTGTTGTAGCGCATGATCACTACGGAAACTATATATAGCAATGTGCATTGCTAGCCTTGTGTTTGCATTGCGTGGGCATGCAGGGCATTAGCCTCGCATGCGCAGTGTGCAGCGTTAACCACGCATGCGCAGTGCGTAGCGTTAACCGGACATGCGCAGTGTGTTGCGTTAACCGTGCATGCGTGCTAGAAAGAGTGGGGGAAGGAGGGGATGGAGGAAGGAGGGGAAAGAGACACAGGGGAGGGAATGAGGAGAAGAGGGGAAAGAGACAGAGGGAAGTAAGGGAGATGGGGAAAGAAACACAGAGGAGGGGGGGAGACACAAGGGAGGAGGGGGGAAAGAGACACAGAGGAGGGGGGAAAGAGACACAGGGAAGGGAGAGGGGGGAAGTGACACATATAAATTCTCCCTCCCACCCTTCCATCTTTCTTCTGTTTTGTTCTTGTTTGTTAGGCAAAGTGACATAAGTTTGAGTGTACGTTACCTAGGAATATTCAAACGTAGGTTTGGGTTACGGCCAGAACTGGATCTACCTTTTTGGAGTCCCTAGGCAATGAAGTGGAGAAGCCCCTTTCAGTGCATATACAAGGTATGCATAAACCCATTTTTGCCTTTTCTTTGTGTGTAAATTGCTTTTCCTTTTGTAACTCTCTTGTTCTAGGTGGTTGCCCCCTAGTAGCCAAGCTATGAACTGCAGTATTTCATTTCTTTTAACTGGGCGGCTGCCTAGTTGGCCTGATGGGTAATCCGGCCATGGTTAGGGCATTTGGTCCAAGTCAGCTTCTTGCCTTTTTCTTCATTGTATGTTGTTTTTTCTTCAGTAAAAATCTTGGTCTTGTTTTCACCAATATTGAAGTGTAATGTGTTTTGTTCTCCATTTTTTTGTCCCCTGGCCGAGCATGCATGGTTCAAATCATCTTGCTTTCAAAGTACAAGTTTTTTTTAGAACATAAACCAATATCTATATCCACTGGGGCCACAATAAAGCTAAAGTTTTTGAGACTTTTAATACTACAGATCAGTATTAACAAATTTACAATGTATTGTGATTAAAGAAAGTTCAGGAAAAACTTAAACATTTTGCAAAAGATATCCCATTAGCTGTCTATTTACTGCAAAATTTTACTGGCAAAGTATGTGGAATTGAATGGTAGTTCCTGACACTATTTGAAAAAGATAGCGGCTCCATGCTAAATATTGGAGGTGCTATTCAGTATGTTCTGTCACAAAAGATTTATTTTTTACAATCAATTGTAATTATAAAAAAGATTCATAGCAGTTGCCCTTAACTATTATATTTACTTATGCAGTAGCAGGGGAGCTAATGGAGTTTGTTGAAAACTTTGGATGCAGATGGTTCCAGGCGCATTTTGAGAGTTGCTTAGTGAGAGTTTTCAAAATAACTAACCGAAATATTATCTACTTTCAGAGCTTGTTCTTTTGTCACAAACAAGGATAATCAAAACATCCGTACTAACCAACTTTGCACAAAAAATGATATAATACTTATGTAGCGGAACCCATCACTGTTTTATCCTGTTTTATGATTATTATTGTTAAAATATGATCCTACAAGATGTATGCTGGTTTATGCTCTGCAGAATATTAGCCAGACTTTTGCAGACCTAGGCTAATAGATAATCCTATTACAGAGATTCAAGAGATAAGAAAGTTGTAAAGGATCCTTGCATTTTCCAAAGTGTTTTCATTCTCTGATAAGAACAAAGAAGTGTAATTGAATCAATGTCTGATTGTATCCAAGTTGCCAGGGAGGTGTGACTCACCTATTGTCCTATATGTGTATTGTATGGGGGATATGTGCAATGTCTGTGTGTTATGTGTAAAAACATACTTTTACTAACTTTTGAACCCCTGGTCTGATTCATGCCATTTTTGTATATGTTGTTCCCCTGGGTGAGAGATATTGAATGGTGCGGGACTTAAAGGTGTACCCCCTGTATTTGGGGTACATCCAGAAGGTGGTTAAAATTGTGTCTGTTTTAATTGTGTTACCTGTTATCTGAGGGGAGGAGACGTGGGGGTTGAACCATGTATATAATTGGCTGTTGTGATAATTATGTGGGTGTAGCCCTTCAGAGTGCACCATTGCATAAAAGGAGATTCCCTGTCATTAAAAGTTAGTTCTTCTTGACCCTTCAAAACGTAGTCTCGTCTCGTTATTGAAGGGATCGCGATATGATACTGGGGATTGCTATGCTTTTGCATACTCCCTTGAGCTGTAACTACTGAACGCTGGTTCCTGATGTACTATCCTTGGAGTCTGTGGTGGTTTTGGTGTCCGGTGCGGTGCTTGTAGGCCTCGACGCAAGCTAGGACGCATCCATCAACGGAGGTACCCGGTCGGGGTGCCAGTAGATCCGTTACATTGGCTGGCAGTGGTGGGATGGCGTCCTAGTAAGAGGAAAAGCAGCACGGAGACACCGGTAACGTTTGGAGTTACAAATTGAGGGCAACGCTAGTATCCGTACAGCGCCCCTGGCTACAGCAGGATGGAACCGGCTAGCTTTCAGACAGCGTTTCATGATGAGGAGGAGGAGGCGGCCGCGGACTACAGGGATGCAGACAGAAAGGAACTCTGGTATGATGCCCTGGAAGATGCCCAATGGCGGCGAGGTGAGAGTCTCCCCAGTGATGAGCAGCGGCTACAGAAGCGTGTGGCGATGCGGATGTATCTATTGGGAGAGCAGCCCCTGGATGAGTGGGTGACAAGACTAGAGACCCTGGTATGGCGAGAGCTCTGGCTAGACAACGCATACCAGGCCCTCTGGTGGCATACCGTTCGACTTACCCCCTGGACGGCTGAACACGACTTACCGGAGGGGGATGATTATGATGGCCCGGGTTTATTATGGGATGCCTTGGAGGACGATATTGATCTTGGCAGCACGGAGGGGTCTAGGTTTTGGGACATCTACGACTACCGGATGGGCATGTATGTCTGGGATGACGAAGGCGAGGTGAGCAAAGACATGACCCACCTGGTAACAAGAGAGTGGGAGCTGGAGCAGGACTACCAACACCTGCTCAGCTTCGTGCAGCCCCAACCTACTCGACAAGCAGAACCAGACGTCATTGACTGGTCCTGGGATGACCTCCAGATGGCAGGTAGGGATGGGACCGAGGTCTCTCTACCGGCCCTACAGGGGGCAGAAGGTCTCGTCCTTCCCACCCAGCGGCAGTGTGAACCCCAGGGGGCAGAAGGTGTCGTCCTTCCCCCCCAGCGGCAGTGTGAACCCCAGGGGGCAGAAGGTGTCATCCTTCCCCCCCAGCGGCAGTGTGAACCCCAGGGGGCAGAAGGTGTCATCCTTCCCCCCCAGCGGCAGTGTGAACCCCAGGGGGCAGAAGGTGTCGTCCTTCCCCCCCAGCGGCAGTGTGAACCCCAGGGGGCAGAAGGTGTTGTCCTTCCCCCCCAGCGGCAGTGTGAACTCCAGGGGGCAGAAGGTGTTGTCCTTTCCCCCCAGCGGCAGTGTGAACCCCCAGGGGGCAGAAGGTGTCGTCCTTCCCCCCCAGCGGCAGTGTGAACCACAGGGGGCAGAAGGTGTCGTCCTTCCCCCCCAGCAGCAGTGTGAACCCCAGGGGGCAGAAGGTGTCGTCCTTCCCCCCCAGCGGCAGTGTGAACCACAGGGGTCAGAAGGTGTCGTCCTTCCTCCCCAGGGACAGTTTACCCTGACAAGGGGAGACACCAATCTCCCAGACGGCGCAGATGGGACCGTGGTCTCTGCGCCCACAGCCTGTACAGATCCCCAACTACCCTCACTGGGACAACCGGAGGAGGGGGTAAGTACAAATTCCCCTCCCCAGCTAACTTCTAATGTGGCCCCAGGGTTAACAGAGGAAATGTTAACCCCCACTGACTGCCACGTTTCCCTGGCTACTGAGCTGGAATTTGTCCCTTGTACAGAGCAGGATGTCCTGCAGGTTATACCAGCAGAAGAGCTGGCATCAGGGCAGAGTGCCGCTGGCCTCTGCCCCTCAAGTCCCCTCAGCGTGTTGCCCCATCACCACAGCGAAATATCCAGGTGCCGTAACTGTTTGTTGTGGGTGGGCTGCTCTTGCACTTTGTTGTTGTGGGGGGGCTGCTCTAGCACTGGTTTATTGTGGGTTGGTAGATCGTCTAACGGAGACACTGACCAGCAGAAGATCAGGTGCCTGGTTAGACTTCCCCCCAAAGGGGAGATGTGTGACGAAGTGCCCTTCGCCACTTTGTCTTGGAGAGGACTGTTTGCCAGCCTCCTGCCCTGCGACTATGGCCCTGGTACATATTGCCCTTTGGAACCAGTGTGCGGCCATACCAGAGTGTATGTCACTCATTCTGGCCCTTTACATACAGGGGGTCATTCTGTACTTGCCCTGTGGGAGCGGTGATACCCCAGATAGCTATGCCATGGAGCCCATTCATATGATGAAAGACTATGGGAAAGACTTTAGCTACTTGGCAATTGAACTGTGTGAAGAGGATCTGAGCGCTATTCGGGAGTTTTGTGCGCTCAGATCCCAGCTATCTGGGGATATGGGAAATGTGAGTAAATGTGAATTGCAGTAATGCTGATGGGTTGTCAAACTAGAGAATTGACCAACAAATACTTTTGTCCGGACATCCCCAGGCCGATCCGTCGGGATCAGACCGTGTATGCCGGCTTATGGTCACGGGGGAGGTGTGTAGCGGAACCCATCACTGTTTTATCCTGTTTTATGATTATTATGGTTAAAATATGATCCTACAAGATGTATGCTGGTTTATGCTCTGCAGAATATTAGCCAGACTTTTGCAGACCTAGGCTAATAGATAATCCTATTACAGAGATTCAAGAGATAAGAAAGTTGTAAAGGATCCTTGCATTTTCCAAAGTGTTTTCATTCTCTGATAAGAACAAAGAAGTGTAATTGAATCAATGTCTGATTGTATCCAAGTTGCCAGGGAGGTGTGACTCACCTATTGTCCTATATGTGTATTGTATGGGGGATATGTGCAATGTCTGTGTGTTATGTGTAAAAACATACTTTTACTAACTTTTGAACCCCTGGTCTGATTCATGCCATTTTTGTATATGTTGTTCCCCTGGGTGAGAGATATTGAATGGTGCGGGACTTAAAGGTGTACCCCCTGTATTTGGGGTACATCCAGAAGGTGGTTAAAATTGTGTCTGTTTTAATTGTGTTACCTGTTATCTGAGGGGAGGAGACGTGGGGGTTGAACCATGTATATAATTGGCTGTTGTGATAATTATGTGGGTGTAGCCCTTCAGAGTGCACCATTGCATAAAAGGAGATTCCCTGTCATTAAAAGTTAGTTCTTCTTGACCCTTCAAAACGTAGTCTCGTCTCGTTATTGAAGGGATCGCGATATGATACTGGGGATTGCTATGCTTTTGCATACTCCCTTGAGCTGTAACTACTGAACGCTGGTTCCTGATGTACTATCCTTGGAGTCTGTGGTGGTTTTGGTGTCCGGTGCGGTGCTTGTAGGCCTCGACGCAAGCTAGGACGCATCCATCAACGGAGGTACCCGGTCGGGGTGCCAGTAGATCCGTTACAACTTAATACTAAGGGCTGTATTTATTTATCCATTAACAGTTACAGTTTTATCTTCGTGTTGTTATATTTTAAGTACAACTACAATTAAAAAAATCTGTACAAATTTCAAAGCTCATTATTAATTTAAATGTCGGTCCTTTCCTTTTATAGTCGCGATTCGCCCGCTTCGATGCGCTTTTGTGCAGAGGGCTTTAGTAGTACTGCAGGCAAACAATATCCCCCCTTAAGTGGCGCCACATCGGAGGGGAGAATAGTTCTTTGCCTGCAGTAATATTTTCACCACCAGGTGGTGCGGTGGCGCATCGTAGCACTCACACTGAGAGCTACCATTATAGGATAGGTTCTAAATGTCTATTAAATATGCCTATGCATATGAAAAAATTTTTTTTTAAAAAAGTATAAGTTTCATAAAATAATCACCTTATCAGGTCATTTGAACTTGACCGACCATGAATTCTAGTGTATAATCCCATCTAAATGCTGCATTGCACCAGCACTTGCAAGTATTTTGGTGCTGCAACTATCTAGTCGCTTTGCCAGTAACAAATATGGCTGCTGCACTCAAGGTACCGACACATCCAGAAACTGACTGCACCCACACTATATTCAAAGGAAAGCAAAACTTGCCTGTTTCATGAGAGAAAAAAAAAACAGAATAACTCTAGACTTCAGTGTTCATGACTAATATACATACTTATAAACATTTAAAATAAAAATATGATAAATATTCATTGCATAGGAAGTATGTTGTCAGTTTTCCTTGAAGTCATTCAGTAAGCCTGCTTGGGAGTCTGGTTATCTGTAGACAAAATGGTGAACAATGGATCTGTGTTTTTTGAATAGATATTTGTTGTACCTAAGTTATGGCTGCCATGTTTGCTAGGAGAGCAAAAGTTTACTAAACAGGAATATGATTTGCTAGAGGTGCAAATGAACAATAACACTTTTACAAATTGTAAACAAAGAAGTCGTGGTCTATTTGATAAAATATATTTTATTTAACATAGCGCATCCCAAGGTCGGCCAGTATTTGTAAGGTAAATCACATAGTTTTCCCAAGATATATTTTTATTTCTGGAAAATGTTGTGATGATTTCAGTAGTATCTTATATTGTATATTTCAAAACATCTATATTTTGAACATAAAAAATAAAAGTAGCATACAATGAAATATAACAAAGTATAATGCAGAGCCACACTCCTCCTATATTACTGCATTATATAGATGGTTTACAGCTAAGCCAGGACCTGGCCGTGATGCTTCCCTGTCTTTTTCAGAAAGAAATTAGTTAATATAGTTAATAGTTATCAATGTAACAATATTTATAATTTTCTTCAGCAGTGTTTGGTGCCTTTTCTTGTGAATGATGGTCCAGTATTCTGCATTCCTCGTCATTAGCAATTAATTAATTCTACATATTTGCAGGTAACTGCATCCTGCTTAGGCTCCATTAACAATCCTAAAATACAAAAAAAAACATTCTAGGTTAAATGACAAGAGCAATGTTACACACAATATCATACTGAGTAAGAGAAATAATAAATATAAATAGCAGGTGATATTTTAGCCATTGACCTAACAAGGTAATTTCTCTGTTTCGTAGTCAAAGCACTTGTATTTTTTGTTTTGTTTTCACTTAAGTGAATTCACAGAATATGATCTAGAGCTTTATTCTGCAAACTGTCCTATGCCTCTCAACCTTATACAGAACCATGACCCAAATGTTCTGGGTGAAAGGTTCAGGATGTGGTGGGGAGCTGCAGACTAAGGATCTTGCAACATCTTATTTGGTAGTATTTACTAATGTTGATTGTAATATTGCAAGGTGAGGTCATTGCCTAGATCATTGTCACCCACTGAAATGTCTGAAAATTTGAAATGAATGACCAAAGAAAGGGCAAACAAAAGGAAACATTATTAAAAGCACTCCCAAATGAGGCCACGCTTGCTTAAGACCTAAACAAAATTCTGAGTGCACTGCTCAGTTGTGGTTGGGCGTTCTCTCCAGTGAAGGTAGCTTGAACTATGACATTTCAGCTACGTTATCCTAGCCTGATTAGAGGGATAGGGAGAGTGAAATGAAGATACAGAGAAGTATGAGGTGGGTGGAGAGATTTGTGTGGGAGGTGAGTATTTATTGGGATTTAGAAGGGTTCCAGCCCCTCCCACAGCTCCAGGTTATGGCACACGATATGACTGGGTATGCGTGCCACATGATATAGTGTGATATGTGTAGGTAAGTGTGGCAAATTATATAGTGTGGTATGACTAGGGGCCTCATTCAATTACAATTTGGCCAATTGAATAGGGCTCTATAGCACATAGCATATATTTTTTACAAAAGTTTTTCGTTAGTGAACTTCTATCCTAAAGCAAGGTCTTCACTAACTAAAAACTTCTGTAAAAAAAATATGCTATGTGCTTATATAGTGCCCTATTCAATTGGCCAAATCACAATTGAATGAGGCCCTAGGTAAGCATGGGGTATGATATGATATGTTTGACTTGGTAAGCGTGAAATATGATACTGTGTTTTATGATACTATATGATATGATACTGTGTGATATTACTTGGTGGGAGTGGCATTTAATATGATATGACTTGGCAAGTGTGAGATGTGATATGGTGTGATATGGCTTGATAAGCTTGAGATATGATACGGTCTGATGTGACAAGGTAGGCATTAGATATGGTACAGTGTAATATGACTAGGTGAGAACGAGATATGCTATGGTGTGATAAGACTTTGTAAGCATGAGATACTATACAGTGTGATATTACTTGGTAAGCGTGGGATGTGGTATAGTGTGATATGACTTAGTAAGGGTGAGATAAGGTATGGTGTGATATGACCAAGTAAACAGGGTTTAGGATATGGTGTAATGTGACGCACGTACAAGGAGGTAAGTGTGGGGGAGGTGAGTATTTATAAGGACGTAGGAGGGTTCCAGCCTTTCCACAACTCCAGGTTATTTAACCTGTCAATTATCACTCACCCACACATAAAGCTTATTTGCACACTGGTTTTATATATCTCATCTACACATTGCTTTTATTTATATCATCTACGCACTGCTTTATATACAGCTCACTAACACACTGCTTTTTATATAGTTCACCTACACTGCTTTATATATAGTTAATTTAAACACTGGTTTTAATATACAGCTCAAGTCATGACACCCTAGTCTCATGGACTTCTGGAGCTGGCAACCATACTTTGATGACACTAGTCATGTGGCTACGTAGTCCAAGGGTTATTCTAATAGTCCTTTCAAAAGCTCTTACGGCTATGTCACTTTCTTTTGTGTTATGTTTTCCTTCATGATCTAGTTGTATACCCTGGCCCCCTAAGATCCCTTTCTTCCAGATCCTGTGAGCCGGGGGAGCTCTGGACCAATTTTACATTTTGGGAACAGTTATTTTAAACTGCAAAACCCAAATTGCTCCCACAGGTCTCATTAAGTCTCCAAGTATTCTTAACAAAGCTGTTAAAACAGCAATTGAAACACTTTGTTTCAATAAAACAGGGTCAAGTGGTGTCAAGTGTTTTGCAAGTGATACCTAGAGATGTCGCGTACAGTTCGCCCGCGGACTATTTGCAGCGATAATGTAGCTGCTGGAGATTTAATAGGGAAAAATATAGCCAGGCTGTTTATTTAGCTTCCACTACAGACCTGAAGGACTCATCTGATATCTGCTGCAAGGACAGCAACCCAAAAAGCCCTTTTAAGGGCTAGAACATCATTTATTTTATTTTATAAAAAAATGTTTGTGTAATCTAATTGCATATGACTGCCTGCCAGTGTGTGTGTGTGACAGGCTAATACCTAACAGCTTATATTGTGCTTATGTTCACTACTCATACCTGGTGGTGTACCATACATTGAAAACAACCATTTTTTTCCTGTAATCTAATTTCAGTTGCCTGCCTGTGTCAGGCTCATAGCTTATATTGTGCTCAGTGAAATAAAACAACACTTTTTGGACTGTAATAGATTGAATAGCAATTGCCTGCCTACAGGCGTGTGTGTGAAGCCTATTGCATCTACTCTGCCAACTTTTGCCAGTGCACAGTGACACTCATATCTGGTGGCACCTTAGACTGCACGCGCAGTGCCCCAAATTTGAAGTAGGAGGTCCGACCAAGCATCTTTTTCCATCTTCCTGTTCCAAAAATCAATGCCATATACACGTCCCCTAATAGTGGACGTAACAGGGATTAAACCGATAGGAATAGTACTACTTAACAGTACACACCTTATAATAACGCAGACAGAGGCAACGCAGAGAGAGGAGTCCGAAGAAGAGGAGTCAGAGGAGGAAGGTGGCTTTGAGGAGGTGGAAGACCAAACACAGCAGGCATCCCAGGGGGCTTGTTGTCACCTTTTGGGGACCCTTGGTGGCTGGGTGGAGGAAGAGATCTTCAATGACATCAGTGAGGACAAGGAACGGGACATGGCTAGCTTGGTATCCAACCTTGTGCAAATGGGGAGTTTGCGGTTGTGCCATGGGACTGTTTGTGGTTGTTTGCGGTGCATTAAATGGGGAGATTGGTCTGTTACTGTGAAGCGGGTGTAACCCTTACACTACCTGATCGATACAACATCATACCTGATGTTTTAAATCATGTTTTTCCAAACAATTTAGGAATGTTAGGTGATTTATGCCCTTTATGGCTTAAAACCAGACTCTGCATCAACTATGTAATTTTCCGTGGGAGTTTTACCATGGATCCCCCTCCGGCATGCCACAGTCCAGGTGTTAGTCCCCTTGAACAACTTTCCCATCACTATTGGGGCCAGAAAGAGTCCCTGTGGGTTTTGAAATTCACCTGCCCATTGAAGTCTATGGCGGTTCGCCCGGTTCGCCCGTTCGCAAACATTTTGATGAAGTTCGCGTCCGCAGTTCGCGAACCGAAAATTTGATGTTCGCGACATCACTAGTGATACCCCTTTGATCCTTTGTCTTGTGGTTAACCACAAATTAGGAAGTACTTGACCATAGTCATTATTCTTGGCTTTCTATACAATCCAATAGAGAGTCAGTATTGCAAGAAATCTTGTGGATGTCTTGGTAGGCCACAACAAGTGGATACACCCTGGCACCACCTCAACTCCCCTAGCCCGCTCCCCTCTCCAATACAGGTATTTTCTATCCAAGGGGAGGCCGCCTAGGAAGCGGATAAACCCAATCACATAGTCCCCTAAAACCCACCAGGCCTTACCATTATTCCCTCCCAGCTCTGAAGGCCCACTAACCAGTCCCGCTATCATCCGAAGGGTCCCTGATTACTAACGAACCATTAGATGGGGAAGGTAAAACGTGTACACCCCATTCCTATGGTTTCACACGTGGGTTAGACCAAGACCCATTGCTTAGACACTCTGTCTCCAGCAGTCACACTAACCTAATCAATTCCTGTCCAGAGGTAGCTGACAGCTGGGGTCATAGAGCCCTCGGAAGAGGAGGGGCCGGCATAATGCCCAAGATAGGGGAGGGAAGAGATTATATAGGAAAAAGGGGCAGGGAAAGGGGGGAAGGAGCACAAAAATGGTTGCAGGCAAAAGGACAGCATTGGAGCAGGTTGGGAGGTGGGGGGAGAAGAGTGGGAGGGAGTGGGGGATTACAGGAACACAGAGAGCTGCAGGACTGACTAGTGGTATGTTAAGTTATACAGGAATTGTAATTTGCAGCAAGATGGTACTAATGTCACTTGTATCCATACAAAATTAGGGCCATATTCTATTAGCTACTTGCAAATGCCTTGAACTCATAAATTTGGTTTTGGGTGTTTGTTTTTTTTAATAAATGTTTATATGCATTCTATTGACTTAAGAATTCATTAGTGCCAATAAGTAATATTTGCCGAATATGTAGCAATATTAAGAGTGATTTTAAGTGTGTATAAATTTACGAATTAGCAATTGAATCGGGTCAATCTTCACCCAGAAAACAGTTTACACATCCATATTTAAAAAGGTGCAAAAATAAATTAGAAAACACTCAAATGAGAACTCTTAAAATGGTGCATGATTTAAAAGACAAAACATTAAAGCGTTCATGCTTAAAGGGAAGTTGTCACCCCAAAATCAATTAAATTTTTATACTTAAGGAGCACAACAAACAAGCTATATTCTAAAGTGAATAATTACTGAGATAAACAGCATTGTTTGTACTGTATTTGTATGTAGTTACCCTGAATACATATTATCTACTTTACTAGAATATTGCCCATCAAAAAATGACGGCAATGAAATTGTAAGTGGTGTATTTAATGTGGCTGATGTTCGTTTTCTATGTCGTGCAACTTTTTCGCAATATCCGTAGCCCGCAAGCGTTAGCAACAATTCGCATGCTCACAACTATATATGTGATTGTGCAAATCAGGATTACAGTCTGCCTGTCTGTCTCTGTGGTGGCAAAAGCCAAGTACCTAGGAAGAAGCTACTCATTCAATTCTATATATCTCAGGAATGATTTACTGGGTAGTACAATGTATAGACCATTTTAATGATCTTTAGGATGAAGCCACCTTGTTGCTGGGGTGAAAGTATCCCTTTATTGCACCATAGCTTGAAGAAGAGAAGAGAGTTGTAAGATAAGAGGGTTGTATGATAAATACAAACTGCAAATATATTGAATGAATAATCAATCTGTGGTAGTCATCATTATGAATAGGGGATTGTTAAAACGTTTTCTTCACATTTCTATATTAAGTCCTCTACCACACTGTTAATTAGTTATGAAAGTGTCAGTGTAAGCTGAAAAACTCTGTGAGCTGAAAAATCTTATATCTTATATATTGTATTGATTGACACAGGCAGGCACAAGATATACAAAATAATGCAACTAAAACGCAACTAAAAGCAAATTATTGTAATTACAGTGCTAGCCAATTATTAGTGACTCTGACTTTGCACATACTGGTGGCACTGGATCATTTCTCTAATAAGTCAGTATGAAACAGAGGGATTTGAAACTGTGTACATAGCACAATTACGGTATTGCATATTAGACTATACAGGAAGCTTGTGAAAAATGTGATGCCTCACATTGGTCGTTAATACTGAGTTGGGATTATATATAAATTACGGTATATATAAATTCTCATTGCTCCAATGAGGAGCATGAGCCCGGAATTTTACTATCCACTATGCACACAGTAATATAAGGAAAACATCATGGATAAGAACCAATTCTCGGATGTGTTCCAATAATTAAAGATTACATCAGCAGCTCCAGCAATTTACATCAGGAGGGAGGTGCCATATTTTCATTTTCCTATATGGAAAGCTTAGCGTAAGCCACCGTACACAAATGTTCCAAAGCTTTTTAGACATCTTGAGAGTACTGTTATGGACGTTTGTTGTTGTTAAGACATTCAGTCATGTCTGACTCTCTGTGACACTATGGACAACAGCACGCCAGGCACATCTATCAATATGTTTCTGGTCGTGCTTATCTATAAAGTTTTCTTGACAAAGACACTGGAGTGGGTTGCCAATTCATTCTCCAGTGGACTGTGATTTGTCCTCTCTGCTATCACTTGCCCATCTTGGGCAACAGCACGCCAGGCACATCTATCAATATGTTTCTGGTCGTGCTTATCTATAAAGTTTTCTTGACAAAGACACTGGAGTGGGTTGCCAATTCCATCTCCAGTGGACTGTGATTTGACCTCTCTGCTATCACTTGCCCATCTTGGGTGACCCTACATGGTATAGCTCAGAGCTTCACTGAAGAACACAAGCCCCTTCTCCACAACAAGGTAGAGATCCAGAAGGGGTTATGGATGCCACCATGTTTTATTTTTAAGTCCCTAACACACGGTTTCTTACATTTTGAATCAATCTTTAATTCCAGGATAGTCTAAAGCATAAACTCTTCACTTGCTCTATTGCAGTCTGTGAGACATAAAATTAAGGAATGATCATAGTGAATTTAAGAAACAATTAAATCCAACAGAAAACTGGATGTACACAGTCATTTATACATATGACAAGACAACAGTGCAGTGGGATCAAGATGTGATTTGCAGAATATAAAAATACATAATAAACCAGAGAACAAAGAACAAGAGATATGAGAATTAAAATAACTGTGTACTTGGGATGACAGGTGGTTCTGTCTTCCATTATCTGATCACAAGTCAATATAATCGTCAATAATACTCAATCATTTTTTTGTTTTAAAAAATTTGCAAAGTTTGAGTGTCCTCAAAAATCAAGTCAAACCGAGAATTCATATGCTTCTATGGATACATAAGATAATTAGTGTAATGGCATCTAGAATGGCAAATGATGGAAGATTACATAGGAGAAGGGATTTAGGAAAGGAGCAACGTGTTAATTTAAGTATGTGGAAGCTTCAGTTGAGATACGTGATAAATGTATTAATGCATTGAAGGTCAGCAGAAAGTGTTCAGACATCCTATTTCACAATCTGGTAGTGTATTGACTAATCCTGCACTATAATATAGCTGACTGGGTGATCATGTGCATTCCATTTCTCATGTTATACTAGGGGTAGACAGTAGGATACCAAGACCTTCACTCCTTTACTAAATTAATTAAATATATATCCACAAACTTCCAAATCCTTAAATATTAGATCAAATACACTTATTTTTATTAGTTTTTTTTCTCCTTTATAAACCATTTATGTTATGTTCTTCTTTATACCAATGTATTAAAATATTTGATACAAATATGCAATCTTAATGCTTCCATACACCAGATAAGAACATTGAGCCTGATTCAATTGAGCTTTTGCAAGTTACTGTAGCCCGTAAGTGAGGTCGCAAGTTAATTTGGTATTCAATTGGCTTTTTTTTGCGGGCTCCAAACGTGTTACGGCCTTGAAAACCTTGCAATGGTTAAACCCATAACTTACAGCCTGCTGAAGCCTTTGATCTTTCACCATTCGAGTTACAATGGCTAAAATCGCAAATCGCTATTCAATTGCTCCAATTCCACAAGCCCGCAAATGTTTTCACACCCGTAAATGGCAAATGAAGGAGAAAATCCTATGAGTGCTAGAGAGGACTCACATGGGGGTTAAACAGCTATTCGTAGCACTGTAAATGCAAATAAAAAACAATACTGAACTGTAAATAAGGGAGAAAGCGATGAAAGACATTAGAATTAACTAGCGACTTGCCCGTCAATAATGACGGCAAAAAAATGTTAACCCTGGCAATGCTGTTTGCCACACATTGCGAGGATCCACCCCCCTCTCAATTGCTGGTCTCGCGATGAGAGCCTTCGGCGATCATTGCAAGCCTCTCCCCCCTTCTACTTTACAGTCATACTTTGCCATTCTACTTTGTCATTGTAGGCTCGGAGCTGGCCATTCATCAAACAGATGACAACCTTCCTTCCTTCCTGGAGTCTGTACAGGATGCCAGATGGTAATGTCCCCTAGGTTTCTGGCCTACCAAGGGTTTTTTGATCAGCTCTGAATTGGAGACACGTTGCCTCAGAATGACTTCTCATCTGTCCTGTCATAGCATAAATCAAAAGGAATGCCAGGGGACTTCCCCTGAACGATTACTCTGGTCCCAGCTGAATATACATTTAACCCCTGACCTCCCTGTCAACTTTCTCCAAGTAGCTAGGCCCCCTCAATTGCGCACCCCTGTGCCACCTGCCCAGGCAATCCTGGTATAACACTTTATTAATATTCCTGGGGAGAATTAAACATTTGGATACTAAACATGGCTGGATACCATCCATACATCACATATTATCAAGTATAACATGGCTCACACACAGGATGGCTGACAGCAAAAAAAAAAAAAAACATGATTTTGTAGCCAATATTAAACACCACAAACCAACAGAGCAATACCAGTCCATGTTAATCAAGGTCCTCCCCAATAGTCCAACAGTCCCCAAGAGTTCAGTGTGCCCTCCTGAACATGATAATTAGCTGTTCTGTAAAGATGTAAAGTAGTTCTTTCATACAAAACATAAATCTAACAAGCAAATCATCACTTCTTTTTGTGTTACCTTAGTAACAAAAAAGTATTTGCTTTCTGACAAAAATAACATTTTAACATTTTGTACTTTGTCACTCATGGCGTGCCTCGTGATGAGCGCCTTTGGTGATCATTGCGAGCCTCTACCCACCCCTGTGTCTCTTTCCCCTCCTCCCGTGTCTCTCCCCTCCCTCCCCTGTGTCTCTTCCAGCCCTCTCTCTCCTGTGTCTCCTTCCCCATCTCCCTCCCCTGTGTCTCCTTTCCCCCTCCCCTATGTCTCCTCCCCCCTCCCCTGTTTCTCTTCCCCCCTCTTCCTTCCCTGTGTCTCCCACCACTCTTTCCCCTTCGCCCTCCTCTGTGTCTCTTTCACAGCTCTCCCTCCCCTGTGTCTAACCCCACTCTTTCCCTTTCTCCCTCCCCTGTGTCTCTTTCCCCCCTCTCCCTCCCCTGTGTCTCCCCCCCGCCCGATTGCACAACAGTCTGAAGATAGCAAATCGGCAGTATATAAGATTTATTTTTATGTTTCATTTTGGGGTAACATCAATCCTGGGTATCAATGAGTAAAGAAATAACAGGCCACCCACATGAACTAGAACAGCATTGGCATAGATTTTCATAATTCTGTATTTTGCGGTCTTGCGAGTCTGATCGCATATCGGACCCCGAACCTAATTGATTGACATATAACCTCCATGTTTTACGGCCGTGATAATGACAGTCTCATTTTCTATTGGTTGATTCAAAATGGGAGGTTACAGTCTTGCTTAATTGATCATGTTTCCGCCCTGAACTTAAACGAACTAGTGCATGAACTAGTGCATGAGTCCGCTTTGGCACAGTAACTTGCAGGCTTGAGCAATTGAATAGCTCTGGAGCTTTTCAGAGACGAACGAGAGCCCACAACACACCCACAGACATATGGCCTACATCACGCGAGTTGCGGGCTTGCAATTGAATCGGGCCCATTGTGCCATATATTAGCATACTAAAGTAAAGTAGTAAAGTAGTAAAGGGAAAGAAGAAAATATAATTTGAAAATTCAGAGCCTCTTCCAAGCTTTTAGTCTTGAGTTAAAATGCATGAAAAGCCTTGTTCCTTTTTACATCATACTCCAAATTCCCAGGTCATAAAATATATTTTTTAGAAAATGAATTGAAAACAATATTGAAATAGCCCTATAGAGCAAGTTTCCACCCCTTGTAATAATATTTGTAAATAAGTTCAATGGCAGTCAATCACCTTCAAAAGTATACACCAAGTTAATTGGTTTATTCAAATTTGCTTGCTTTGCTTATTCAAATAATTAGCATCAGTTAGCTTTCAAAAGAACTCCTGCGCAAAATGATAGAAAGGCGCAGAAGGGGTTGACTTTAATTAATCCCCTGGAACATGGTCAAGATTAGTGAGCAGGGAAAGTTATAATATGCCACCACAACTGTGCACATGCAAGGCCGCCGTTCCAAACTGGATGACTGAATAGGAGACTGAGAGTAGCACTAGCACGAGGCTAATGGCAATAATAATGGAGCTATAGATTTGAATAGCCAGGACTTTAGGCCCTATTTAGGATCCAATTCTTTTGGATCTCTTCTGCTTTATTACATGTACTATTTTTCTCTCCTGATTGTTCAAAGTATTTAGAAAAACTATATAATAGACTTAATTTTTGCCTTCCTCTGCACCCCTTACAATTTGTAAATTTTCTTCCTGTGGTATTTTGAATGTCATTATATAAAATATTCTAGATCTTGAGAAGCCTGTTCTCAACCAAGTGTTACTTCTGTGATAACCATGGTTTTCCCTGTGCAGACTGTCTAGGGTTTGAAGACCCACCTCCCCAGTCTATACCAACTGTGAGTGTATACCAACCGTGTCTGTGTGTTTCAGACATTGTTTGGATAACCAATTGTTATTTGTAGTTTTGCAATTTATATATAGTGATTTATTTTCTGAAATTAAAACAACGGGGCATCCTGCTCAGTGAAAAAGTTAGTCGGCCTTCCTATGTTAATTACATTACCTTTTGTGACTCAGACTAATTTAATTACTATGAGCCTTTTGTTCCAACCTGCATGTAACTCCCTGTTTATTTTAATAAAGTACATTACCCTTTTGTGAAAGTATACAAGTGTGTTGGCTGTGTTTCTGAGAGGTGTTTTCATCACTTGTTCTAATCCAGCTACCAAGAAATACTGTATCTACCTTTCGGGACAGCATCCTTGCTATCCACAGATCCTGATGCAAGCCTCCTTCCAGTTGAATCCCTTCCACCGATATACAGAAACCTGCAAAGGAGAGCACCTAACTGCTGGGATTTATTCATTGGTCCAGTTGCTCCCTCCTCAAAACAAACTGATGGCATTGGTGGAATCAGTGATTTCAAAGGGAAAAGCCAAAAAACAGATATTGTAAAAGCAGTGGGTAAGATGAGCTCAGCATGAGGAAGCTAAGAGATCTGATTTGCAATAGGGGGTGTCTGTGCCAGCCCCCAGAATCCAGAATGCCATTGTGGCAGAGCTTCACATCCTGGGTCATGTGGCAGAGCTTCACATCAGGGATGCCCCCAGGGAAGTCGCTGGTTATTAGGCTTCCCTGACCTAGGCTAAAGACTAGAAGTGGCGAGGAGGTACCGCCATTGGATTGCCTGACATTCAGTTCGGAGGTCACCAGGCACCAAACCAGCCACATGGAAGCCAGCCAGTCACCAAGACACAGCCAGAGTTCCTCTGGTTCTGACACACCAACTAGGAAGCTTCCCTATGGAGCCATTCAATTATTTTATGGTGTTGTGGGACATGTACATCTTTCTGCAGAACTCTGAGTTGCTTACTGGTGAGCCTGCACTGCCTACCGGGCCACTCACTGCCATCTCCCAGAAGACTACCACAAAGTTAAGTGAGTGCTGATTGCCCAATAAAAGGAGACCCTATGTGCACCCAGGAAATTCTGGGGGTTCCTCTTGCCCTGTGCTGTGTGTGATAGAGAGAGTGGCTGACTCCACAGCAACAGAGGACCAGTACTTTGATTACTCAGAGGATAGAGTATGGTCCAAGGAGCAGTATTTTGTAACCGCCGTCCAGCTGACTTGAGGGGGTACTGGAGTTGCCATGCCCAGCCTTTTATGATGGATGGCAAGCCTGCAGAGAGCTTTAGAGACACTGGATCATGCCTGTCTCTGATTCATCCATGCCTGATGAGCCCTCTCCCTATAATGAAATAATGGGTGGCTATTGTGGTAACTGGGGTCCAGCAGCTGTCCATTCCTTTGAAAGAGGAGGGAGTCATGACCAAGCTCTCTGCGGATGTATTGTTGGGGTATCATTCGGGGCCAATGGAGTATATGACCATTGTGACCTACAAGGTGACTACTCCACTGAGGGACAGGTTTTACTGGCCCAGAGTATCACAAGATGTCACTAATTAATGCGCCTGGTGTGATACTTATCATCGCTTTATTGGCCATGGGCAAGTGCCCCTGGCTCCCCTGTGGGCCATGCCCATTATAGAGATTCCTTTCTACTCCACTATATTTCATGACTGATATCTGAGTATTGCGAAGGGTGTTAGACACTTTTCATTTTACACTCCTGCATCAATTTTTCCACTGTTTCTTGAGCTGGTTTTCTCACAGGTGAGGCTTGGAGTTCTGTTGCTTGACAGCAACAAGTATTGTGGACTTAATATTCCAACAATAGGTGCTTGACCTGAGGAATACACCACCTTATCCAGCATAGAAAAATACTGGTGACCATTACACTACCAGCCTCCAGAAACAAGACTGGACCATGCTTACAGGATCCAGTCAATTACATAGGACAGGGGTAATAATGAGCTGCATACACACCACAGTCTAATGTGGGCACTAAATGTTAGTGCAAATCTTCTGTTTTTTGTTTGTTGTATCCAGTTTCCAATAAATATACTGTATTTCACTATTGGGCGGTTTGCGCTTCTTTCCCCCATATCCCTTTATTTGTCTACTGAGATGGAGCCTAGCCCTGCAGCCTCATAACTTTAATATGTGATAGAGGAAGGGTAGAGCTTATCAGAATGCTAATGGTCTCTCCAGACAATTGATTGTCACCTCAGATATCCAGTTGCCCATGACCCATTTGGGGTCCTAATTGTTAGAATACCAAAACAGAGCATCACCTAAAAAATATTATCTACTGTAAAGCATGGTGGTGGCAGGTTCATATGACAGAGATGTTTCTCATTGTTTAGAACAGGGAGTATTATCAAGTTATAAGTAAAAAATGAGTGCAGGAATGTATTTAAGGAAATCCTGATACCATTTGTCACAAGTAGCTTTAGCACTGTGCTAAGAGTTACATAGATACATAGTAATTGAGGTTGAATAAGTATGTTCATTCCATCAAGTTCAACCTTTTTAGATCTCTTCTGATCAGTATAATAAGTGGATTATTTATTACCCGGTAAAAATTGTTAATTACTTATTATCAATTATTGATTATTAATCAAGAGGAAGGCAAACAGAAAAAAAACATTGAAACATTTGCCAATTGTCTCATAAGGGAAAAAAACATCAATTCCATCCTGACCCCAGATACTGCGATGGGACTCCTCTCTGGATCAATACTCCCTCTCTAATTATCCAGAATAACCCTGAATTACCTTTTTATTCAAAATTATATCCCATTTTTAAAGTTATCTATCAAATCTGCTGTCACCACCTCCTTTTGTAGAGAATTCCACAGTTCAAACACCTTTACTGTGAATAACCCTTTTCTTTCTTTAAGGTGGAATCTTTTTTCTTCCAACCTTTGGGATGTCCTCTTGTCAGTTGAAAACCACTTGATACACAAAGTACACCTGACAAATCCCTATAATGACCCTGGATGCATAAGGTAATCATATGCCCTCTTACGCGCCTTTTTTCTAGAGAAAATACGTTTAATTTGGTTAGTCTTTCTTCATAGCTTAGTCCCTCCATTCCCCTTATTAGTTTTGTTGACCTTCTCTGTGTGTTTTCCATTTCTAAAATGTCCTTTTTATGAAGTGGTGCCCAAAATTGTACTCCATATTAGAAATGAGGGCGTACTAGGGATTTGTATAGTGGCAGAGTTATATTTGCTTCCCTGGCTTCTATACCCTTCTTAATACATGCTAATATTTTATTTGCCTTTGCAGCCGCTGCTTGGCTTTGAGCACTGTTACCTAGGTGGTTGTCCACAAGCTCTCCAAAATCCCTTTCTATATCTGATATCCCTAGAATTGCTCCATTAAGATTATAAATGGCATTGCTATTTTTCCTTCCCAAATGTATAACTTTACATTTATTTTGTATTAAATCTCATCATTTGTTGCCATGCTATACATTCCTCCCAATTTAAATTTTCTTGTAGAGACCCTACAGGTGTCCACCGAAGGTGATTGAAATGGTTGACCATAACATATCTAATCCAAGCTATAACTTACCTACCACTTCTGTTAAATCCCTATTTAATGGTCACGTATACTCCAAAATAGAGAATATAACTCTGCGATCATTAAGACAAATTAACATATAAGCATATTTGGTTTGTCCAAAATGATTAAAAAATAACAACAACAAAAAACAAACAAACAATCTGGTCACAAGGGACAAACTAAACACCTTATACAGAAAGTAATATTGATCATAGAATACTTGACACATCCCTGTTTAATTCCTGAGATATATCTGGCACTCTGGGACCAAAAGTCTACTCATAGAGAGCAACTGTACAAACATACAAATCCTATCAGTGCAGTGATTGTTAAAATGCTACTGCTAACCATCGTCCATATATACCCTACCTGTTGAACACTATATTTATTTCCCTTGATAAAAAGAGAATAGAAATATAGCATAACTGTATATATGAAGTTAAATACAGACTTGCACTTCAGTGTGTGCTGGTCGCATTATCAGGTTGAAGTCTCACCTGATAGATGTGGTCTTCACATGGAGCCTGCCATTGATAGAACAGAAATAATCCAGGAATAGAAATTTAAAAAAGTTAATTGACATTTTACACACAGACAATGAAAACAATTATAACACTGTAAAAGTGAAAGACTGAGTCCATTGATATGCTGTTTATGTTTCATTTACAACATTATGTTATTTTCTTTTATATTCTCTACATTTCCCGCATTATAAAGTGTATTTCTTCAAAAAGCGTATTGTGAATATAAGGAAACAGCAACGATTTAAAGTGATTTTGTATTGTCACCTTATATTTATGAATACTGGAATTAAAATGTTAATCTTTCCAACATTTTTTTATTCTAGTTTGTATAAACTGTTAACTGTACACTTAAATGTATTATTTACCAGATCGAAGATGGGGGATATATTTTTCCATTATTTGAATGTAAGAGACAAAAATGTAAAATGTTAGACAGTTCATTATATATGAGAGATATAAATTCTCTGCTTGAATAAAACACCCCATGGGAGACTAAGCGACATTAAAAAAATGTTAGTATTTTAGGGAACTAACTAGTCTGACCTGTTTCCAACTAAAGCCAAATTATAGATATGTTTTCCCCTCTCATCTGTGACAGGGATTTTGTCAAAGGCAAAGTTGCAGTACCACTAGTTGGATCCGTTGGTGGAAACTGGGGCCAACAGTGCAAGATTTCTGTATGCACAAGTGGGTGACAAGAAGGGGCAGGGTTTGCTCTTGCGTAAGTGGTGTCCTTTGTAAAGACAAACTTGATGCCTTCAAGGTACTTTTTTGTTTAAATCACAGATTCAATGAAAATGAGTCTGACTAATAAAGGGAAACACAGAAACTGGGACAAGAGTATATTTTGATGTGGGGAACAAACATATCTGGGTAGATGTGACATACATGACCCAAAACATGGCTAGAAGTTTAAAGAAGTCTTACCTTGGGTAAGGGAGCAGCAGGTCTAGCAGATGGCAGGAAGTCAATCTGTAGGATGACAGAAATTATGGAGTCAGTGTGTTGAGTAGTGATTAGAAACTTATTAGAGGTTCATACTGTATGTTTTCTACATTGCAGGTACTCTAAGCATAACAATGTCTTATTCCTTGCTGCTAATCAAAATAAGTTAATTAACACGATTAATAACCAAACCAAAAGGTGCGTTCTACATTGTGGCAGTGATGAACTCTACCTAGACAAGTAAAGCACCACTAAAGCCACCCTATGCACTCTGCACCATTAGATAGAGGGTGAAAAAGAATGCAAAAAAAAAGTTTTACTTTTTAAAACTGATTTGAAAAAACTAACAGTGTTATGCTCAATAGACATCAGGGTATTTAAGTGTATTGCCTCTGCCTTAATGAGTAATGAACTCTGTATCGCACAGAATGTTATATATATTAATTAGAAAGAGGTGTAGAGCCTTTGAGTCAAAAAATGAAAATTGA
This sequence comes from Discoglossus pictus, assembly GCA_027410445.1. Lineage (NCBI taxonomy): Eukaryota > Metazoa > Chordata > Amphibia > Anura > Alytidae > Discoglossus > Discoglossus pictus. The sequence continues at coordinate 204,328,246 of CM050169.1, read as the reverse complement.
TTTATAATTACCCTACTTGTTTCTATTCTAGCCACTACTATCGCACACAAAGAAATAGCACAATACAATAAGATGCAGTCTATGGAACTGAATGTCATTGGTTTAAGTTCTCTAAAAGGCTTTGTTTTATAGTTTAACAATCAGATATATGATATTTAGGTTATATAATAATGCAAATTTTATTTTGAGATAAAAAGTGTTTTTGTGTTGCTTTGATGTACTTATTTATTTTAATAATAATAATAATAATAATTATATATATATATATATATTTATATATATATATATATATTAGTATATCTATATATTTTTTGCATTTATTTAGTTCAAATTATGAAATGTGTTTAATTTATTATATAACCTAAATAACATATGTCTTAGCTTAAAAAAAATGGTTTTATGAGGACCTTTAGCATCAAAGATTACAACTTAACTTGTTGTCCTATTAAAACAGGTTTTACTAAAAGACAGTGTATTGATGTAGTGATAAGTGTGCTTTTTTCATGAAATCTTATCATTGGTTGTAATCTTAAACGTGTTGTTTTTTTCAATTGACTAATGTATTTATTTACACACATTTGATTAATTAAAAAAACAAACAAAAAAAAAAACGAAACAAGTGTAAAACATGGGTATCAAACCACTACACCAAAACTCTGCTTCGGAAGAAAGTGTAGATTAATACATCTAAAATATAATGTGTAACAGCTACAGATTCTTGTGTCAAGCACTAAACTAAAATGGTAATATCTTGATCAACTGTAAAGATTTAAACAACTTTTCCAAATGATTTTTCAACCCCTAACTGATGGTGGCAAATTTTGTTCTTTAATTTAATTCCTGATATAAACCAGAGATTATAATCTGTCTACATATGATATTTTTCTTAATATTATATATTTGTGGGCACATTTGCATGTCCCAGCTCAGCTTCCCAGAATGCAGTGTAATAACTGTTTTTCTCAGAATTCTGAGCTGGAAGCAGGTTTTTTAACTTGCTTTAGACATTCAAATGTGAACACAGATGTAGTATTTATTTATTTTATATATATATATATATATATATATATATATATATACTGTATATATATATATATATATATATATATATATATATATATATATATATATACACAGTATATACATATTGCTAACGACAATGTTAATTTCAGTAAATTTTAACTGGAAGGATTAAGTATTAGGCAACATTTTTTAAATGGACAGTAGCACATTGTATGTCATGCATCTGAAGTAATTATGTTTTAAAAATGTGTTGTTGCATCAATGGGCATAGGAGCCCCCAAAAATCTGGGTGGATAATTCAACTCTACCTCCAGGACAGGAAGCAGTTTTGGATTGAGAGCCGGTGTCCTGCTCTGGAGGGGGAAGTCGAACTCTTTTAAGTTTCTTTGCTTACATTCTCAAAGCCCCTGGCCCCCTCCAATATAATTAAAATGATATATATATTGTGATGGAGTGCCATTAGGGGTCACAAGAGAGCTCTGTAAGACTTCTACCATGAAAATGAAAAGAGTTAACTCCAGGCAGTTATCAGTGGCTAAATGGAAGCCCAGCTGTGAACTGCCTTTAAAAGCAGCAGAGAGATGGGTGGAGTCTCTCTCACTTAGGCTTGGGCCTAAGAGCCGTGGGCTGTGTGTGTTGCAGGAGAAAGCCCTGAACAGCTCAGCTGCTGCTGGGATCCTGAGAGCTGGGATTTGTACTGGAACGAGACAGTCAGGAAGACTACTATATTCCAGAGTTTGTTCACAGAGAAAACTTCTGTGGTATCGGAGATATTCCACTGAGAAAGGATTATCTAAAGACCCCATCCCTAGGAAGCTGGATGCAACAAGGGATAAAAAGGTTGGTGACAAATACATGTTTTCACCATATGAGGATAAGAAGCACAAAGGCCCCAGGGAGAAGAGTGCGTTGAGAGTAAGTAATAGTCCCTCATCCCAAGAGGGTGACAAGGGTCCCTGGGGTGAAGCATAAGGGAGAGTAGGGTGGGCCCTATGCTTCATCCACCATTGACAGAAGCTGTAGAGGAAAAGGCAATAAGAGACTGTTTGTTTCCTAGCAACAAGCTGGCATTTTCAACAAAATAAGAGACTGTTTGGTTCCTGGCCACTAGGTGGTGCTATTGTGTTAAAACTACTCCTTCCAGAAGACACAGTGGGGGTAGTGGTTTTTCCCTGTCGCAGATAAGCTGCACAGGATATAGTCAGGGTGTTCCTGAGTATAGAAGCACGTTTATGTAGGGTTTTATTTTATTGCTGAAGACAAGCACTGTTTTTTGTTCTGTTTATGCTACTAAATAAATAGCAGTTAAAACTCAACCTCGGGCAAGCCTACTGTGTCTTCCTCCCTGGGTAAACGTGAAAGAAAACAGGATGCAAACCCTGCCAGAAGGGGGCGCTCTGTTACAATATATATATATATATATATATATATATATATATATATATATATATATACATACATACATACATACATACAGTGGGGGGAAAAGTATTTGATCCCCTACTGATTTTGAACATTTGTTCATTGACAAAGAAATGATCAGTCTACCATTTTAATGGTAGGTGTATTTTAACAGTGAGAGACAGAATAAAAAAACAAACAAACAAGAAAAACGCATGTCAAAAAAGTTATAAATTGATTTGCAGGTCAATGAGGGAAATAAGTATTTGACCCCTTCGACTTAGTACTTGGTGGCAAAACCTGTGTTGGCAATCAGATGTTTCTTGTAGTTGGCCACCAGGTTTGCACACATCTCAGGAGGGATTTTGTCTCACTCCTCTTTGTAGATCCTCTCCAAATCAATAAGGTTTTGAGGCTGACGTTTGGCAACTCGAACCTTCAGCTCCCTCCACAGATTTTCTATGGGATTAAGGTATGGAGATTGGCTGGGCCACTCCAGGACCTTAATGTGCTTCTTCTTGAGCCACTCCTTTGTTGTGTGTTTTGGGTAATTGTCATGCTGGAATACCCATCTGCTACACCTTTTTAAATGCCCTGGCTGAGGGAAGAAGGTTCTCACCCAAGATTTGACAGTACATGGCCCCGTCCATCGCCCCATTGATGCGGTGAAGTTGTCTTGTCCCCTTAGCAGAAAAACACCATCAAAGGATAATGTTTCCGCCTCCATGTTAAACGATGGGGATAGTGTTCTTGGTGTAATTGGCAGCATTCCTCCTCCTCCAAACACGGCGAGTTAAGTTAATGCCAAAGAGCTCTATTTTGGTCTCATCTGACCACAACACTTTCACCCAGTTCTCCTCTGAATCATTCAGATGTTTATTGGCAGACTTCAGATGTGCCTGTAGGATTTCAGTTTTTCACAACATAGTGTGTTACCAATTGTTTTTTTGGTGATTATGGTCCCAGCTGCCTTGAGATCATTAACACAACCCTCCTGTGTAGTTCTGGGCTGATTCCTCACCATTCTCATGATCACTGAAATTCCACGAGGTGAGATCTTGCATGGAGCACGTGACCGAGGGAGACTGGCAGTTATTTTGTGTTTCTTCTATTTGCGAATAATCGCACCAACTGTTTTCACCTTCTCACCAAGCTGCTTGGCGATGGTATCCCATTCCAGCCTTGTGTAGGTCTACAATCTTGTCCCTGACATCCTTGGACAGCTCTTTGGTCTTGGTCATGGTGGAGAGTTTTAATCTGATTGATTGCTTTTCTGGACAGGTGTCTTTTATACAGGTAACAAACTGTGATTAGGAGCATTCCCTTTAAGAAAGTGCTACTAATCTCAGCTCGTTACCTGTATAAAAGACACCTGAGAGACAGAAATCTTGCTGATTGATAAGGAATCAAATACTTATTTCCCTAACTGGCCTGTAAATCAATTTATATGTTTTTCACATGCTTTTTTCTTGTTTGTTCCTTTGTTATTCTGTCCCTCACTGTTAAAATACACCTTCCATTAAAATGATAGACTGATCATTTCTTTGTCAGTGGACAAACGTTCAAAATCAGCAGGGGACCAAATACTTTTTTCCGCCACTGTTTAATGTATGACTTTATGCCTATATATATATATATATATATATATATATATATATATATATATTTATTATTGGTCAAAGCTTTCATGGGAAAAACATACTGCTCCACAGCCCTCTAATGGCTAAATCTGGTAATTCATGAATAATTGAATTTTAATTTTTTTTTAAGTTTAATTTTTGTGTCCCCTATTAATTTAGTGCCCCCCACCTCCCTCTGTTCCTACACCCCTGATTGCATCCCTTTTTAAATGTGTTGATGAAGCTTTATCTGCTGGTTAATAACCTTATTAGCTCACAAATTATAACGAGAAACTGTAGGCCACATCAGAAAAATAAATTATACCTTTGCCAGTGGGGTGATTGCCCCTCATGCACTTTTTATGACTCAACATGGCAGCAATGTTTTTGATTACATTTTTCAATCTTAGTAACAAGGCAATAGGGATTAAGGTGAGATAATGTTAAATACAGGTGATATATGCAAGAGATTGATTGACAAAGGGGTGATGCTAATGGAATGGTTTATAAAGTTCTTGATCTCAGGATAATTAATTGAAAAGCAGATTAATTAGGTACCTCACACACAACAAAGATAATTCACTTTAAGTGACCATTGGCAAGTAGCAGCTACTTTTGTCTTTAGACGGCTAAATGCAAATACCTGGGTAGGCTTTATATTTAATGATTGACGTGGCTTGTTTTTTTTATTGTTTTATTTTTATTTTTCAAAATGTATAAGAATACAATCAAACATACAAACATTGAAAAATATTCTAAATGCATAATTTATAAACAATTACAAAACATAACATACAAGCATATACAACTATATTTACAATGAAGGTCATCAGGCACGCAATGACTAAGCACAAAAACTAGGAGAAAAAAATAGATTCACCCTAGTCTGTTCATAAATCTATTGAAGAGTTGTCATTTATCTTCCTGACACTTTTTAAAGGAACCATAAAATATCAGATCTCTTTCTAGATCCCTAATTCTGCTTATCATAAACTGGACATCTTCCCATAATGTAATTTGTTTGTGTTTCCATAGTTTTAGTATGGCCCATTTAACATAGTTACAAAGTAACATAGTAATTGGGGTTGAAAAAATTATTTTATTTCATAAAGTTCAACCTTTTAAGATCTCCTCTGATCTGTAGTATGCAGATTAATTGTTAATTGTTAATTGATCCAGATGAAGGCAAACAGAAAAAAACAAAAACAAAGTGAAGCTTTGCCAATTGTCTCAAAAGATAATATTTTTTTTATTCCTTCCTGACCCCAGATACTGGCGATTGGATCCCTCCCTGGATCAATACTCCCTCTCCAATTAACCAGTATAGCTTTGTATGCCCTTTTTATTTCAAAATATATACAATCCCTTTTGGTAGAGAATTCCACAGATTAACCACCCTTACTGTGAAGAACCCTTTTCTTTCTTTAAGGTGGAATCTTTTTACTTCTAATCTCAAAGGATGTCCTCTTGTCAGTTTAAAACCTCTTGGCACAAAAAGTTCACTTCACAAAGCCTTATATTGACCGTGGATACATTTACATAAGGTAACCATATCCACTATTAGACGCCTTTTTTCTAGAGAAAAGATTAATTGTGTTAGTCTTTCTTTAAAACTTAGCCTCTCCATTGCTCTTATTATTTTTTTGCCCTTTACTGTACTTTTTGCCGCTCCAAATTTTACTTTTTATGAAGGGGTGCCCAAAATTTTACTCAAAATTCCAAATGAGTGCATGCTAGGGATTTGTATAGTGGCAGAATTATATTTGCTTCCCTTGCTTCTATTTTGTCTCAACAGTAGAATGTTTGAACTTTGTACAATACAGGATCACAACCTGATAGTACCTATACATAAGAACTTAAACAAATAAAGCCATCACTGACATTGTCAGTTTGATTTAAAGGTGCAGTATAAATTAAGCTGAGCTGTGGAGAAAAAACAAATCAAGTATAGGAACTTAACATAATATACACACTACAGTTTCAAAGAGGCTGAGAAATAACTCACAGTAAAACATCTGAGTGAATCCCATAGTATTTAATATTCCTAAGAAATCAATTCCACAGCTGATACATTGTATCTTTTATATCATCTTAGAATTATTGCCAGTTGAATAAAACCAACAAAGTAACAAAAGAATAAAGCGTTACCTTGATCAACTATACTTTGACCCTATTACAAATAAACTGAGTCCGACACAAGTGAATTCTGACTCAGGACAAACTGCTGACTTTTGAGGAAACATTCAAATTTATATAACATTGTGAGGGTTGCAAAATATAAAAAAAGACTCATTATAAAATAAATGACTAAGGGAAGATACTAAAGAATTGAGCAGAACAATTGTTCATCAGAGAGTTGTAAATAAGTGTTAATTTTCAACGTTATTCTATTTTAATTTTAAAAAAATGTAATTTTTGTTTGTTAATTTTATTTTTGCAATTTTTGCAATTATTAAAAGCTACATTATAACCACCAATTTCTTTAATGGGCTTTTCCACAAGAGTATCTCTTTTTTTGACTGGTCTTTTTATTTGCGGCTAAACATTTAAGTTTAAGTTACTTCAAACCTCAAAGGATGTCCTCTTGTCAGTTTAAAACCTCTTGGCACAAAAAGTTCACTTCACAAAGCCTTATACTGACTGTGGATGCATTTACATAAGGTAACCATATCCCCTATTAGAAGCCTTTTTTCTAGAGAAAATAAGATTAATTTGGTTAGTCTTTCTTCATAACTTAGCCCCTCCATTCCTCTTATTAGTTTTGTTGCCCTTCACTGTACTTTTTACAGCTCTAAAATTTACTTTTTATAAAGTGGTGTCCAGAATTTTACCCCAAATTCCAAATAAGTGCATGCTAGGGATTTGTATAGTGGCATAATTATATTTGCTTCCCTTGCTTCTATACCCTTCTTAATACATGCTAATCCTATTGTATTTGCCTTTGCAGTTGCTGCTTGGCATTGAGACTTTTATCTAGGTGGCTTTCCACAAGCATTTCCAAATCCCTTTCAATATCTGATACCTTTAGATTTACTCCATTAAAATTATAAGTTGCATATCTATTTTTTCTTCCTAAATGCATAACTTTACATTTATTCATATTAAATCCAATCTGCCATTTAGTTGCCCATTTCTATAATTTATGCAAATCTCTTTGGAGGGAAAGTACATCCTTTTCTGAATTAAATTACCTTGCACAACTTTGTGTCATCAGCAAAATGGAGACAATATTGTCCAGTCCAACTTAAGTTATTAATAAATCTATTAAAAAGGAGAGGACCAAATACTGAACCCTGAGGAACCCCACTTACCACATTAGTCCAATCTGAGTATGTTTCATTTGCAATAAACCTTTACTTCCTGTCTTTTAATCAGCTCTCAATCCATGAGCAGATATTTACTGCAGTTCCTGCATCCCTTGGTTTACACAATAGTCTTCCATGTGGCACTGTATCAAAAGCCTTGGAAAAATCCAAAAAGACTACATCCACTGAGTTGCCTTGAACCCAGTTCCTACTAACCTCCTCATCAAAACTAATACAATTTATTTGAAATTACCTATCCCTCATAAATCCATGCTGATTCCTACTTATAATCCTGTTCAAATAAACAAAGTCTTGTATATTATCCCTTTTTAGCTTTCCCACTATAGAAGTGAGGCTCACTGGTCTATAATTCCCCAGATTTACTCTATTAAATATAGGTATCACATATGCTTTTCTCCAGTCATTTGGTAACGACCTTGTGTTTAACAACCAACAGAATATGATAGATTAAAAGTTTATATTGGGGGAATTGTTCCTCTATGTTCAAATGAAGAATAGCAAATTTAAAACTATATGGCATATGTAACGGATCTACCGGCACCCCGACTGGGTACCTCCGTTTATGGACGCGTCCTAGCTTGCGCCGAGGACTACAAGCACCGCACCGGACACCACAACCACCACAGACTCCACAACCGCCGTAGCTTAACTGGAGCCGCTCCGTCTTCGTTCCACTCTGTATGAATCTCCAGCATCCAGGATCGTGTGGGGAAGACCTCTCCTCCAAGGAGAGTACATCAGGAACAAGGGTTCAGTAGTTTAAAGCTCAAGGGAGTATGCAAAGCATAGCAATCCCCAGTGTGATATAGCAATCCCCTCCAAGAACGAGACAAGGCTATGTTTTGAAGGGTCAAGTAGAACTCCCTTGCTGGCACACCCAGCCTGGTTTTTATTACAGTCAGGTAAACAGAACACACCCAGGGGAAGGTATAAATAACCAATAACACAATAGTAACGCCCACAGTTTCCCTCCCCTCCTGCTTGGGAAATAATTGAGTTTATTACTGTATCTACTCAATTATCTCCCAGCTAAAACTTACACATTTTTATCCATTTTTATAACTTTATGATTTTACATGGTACATAAATAAATCTTACATTTTTATGAACAACATAAATTGTGGAAAAACATATTAAAAAATGGCATGAATAAGACCAGGGGTTCAAAAGTTAGTAAAAGTATCTTTTGGGCTATGATTGGCAGCATGGCAATCTGGCTCAACAGGTTTTACAGAGGCCTCTGTACTGGAGACAATGGGGAAAGTAATCCCATTATCCAGGGATAGAGGCAGACTCCATTGAGCACATGGTTGCAAAAAGACATAAACCACTTTAAAATACATAAAGTCACCTTTTACACATAACACACAGACATTTCACATATCCCCCATAGTTGGCCACACAATACACATATAGGGACAATAGGCGGGTCACACCTCCCTGAGGCTACCTGGCAACTTTGATACAATCAGACATGGATTAGATCATCCTTCTTTGATCTTATGTCTGAGAATGAAAACACTTTATACAATAGACTTCCTTATCTTATGAGGAGTCTCTGTAACAGGATTATCTCCCATGCCAAGGTCTGCAATAGTCTGGGCCAATATTCTGCAGAGCATAAACCAACATACATACAGTATAATAGTAGGATCATATTTTAACCATAATAATAACAACCATAAAACAGGGTAAAACAGTGATGGGTTCCGTTACACACCTCCCCCGTGACCATAAGCCGGCATACACGTTCTGATCCCGACGGATCGGCCTGGGGATGTCCGGACAAAAGTATTTGTTGGTCAATTCTCTAGTTTGACAACCCATCAGCATTACTGCAATTCACATTTACTCACATTTCACATATCCCCAGATAGCTGGGATCTGAGCGCACAAAACTACCAAATAGAGCTCAGATCCTATTCACACAATGCAACTGCCATGTAGCTAAAGTCTTTCCCATAGTCCTTCATTATATGAATGGGCTCCATGGCATAGCTATCTGTGGTATCATGGTTCACACAGGGCAAATACCGAATTACCCCCCCCCCCCCCCCCTGTATTAAAAGGGCCAGGATGAGTGACATACACTCTGGTATGGCCGAATACTGTGTTTAAAGGGCAATATGTCCCGTGGGCCATAGTCACAGGGCATGGGGGCTGGCAAACAGTGCTCTCCAAGACAAAGTGGCGAAGGGCACTTCGTCACACATCTCCCCTTTTGGGGGGAAGTCTAACCAGGCACCTGACCTTCTGCCGGTCAGTGCCTCCGTTAGACGATCCACCAACCCACAATAAACCAGTGCTAGAGCAGCCCCCCCACCACAACAAAGTGCAAGAGCAGCCCACCCACAACAAACAGTTACTGCACCTGGATATTTTGCTGTGGTGATGGGGCAACACGCTGAGGGGACTTGAGGGGCAGAGGCCAGCGGCACTCTCCCCTGATGCCTGCTCTTCTGCTGGTATAACCTGCAGGACATCCTGCTCTGTACAAGGGACAAAGGGAGGGCAGAGGCCGACTGCACTCAGCCCCGCTGTCAGCTCTTCTGCTGGGGTACTTGGGACATATTCCGGCTCAGTAGCCAGGGAAACGTGGGGGTCAGTGGGGGTTAACATTTCCTCTGTTAACCCTGGGGCCACATTAGAAGTTAGCTGGGGAGGGGAATTTGTACTTACCCCCCTCCTCCGGTTGTCCCAGTGAGGGTAGTTGGGGATCTGGACAGCCTGTCCAGCATCCCGGTATGTCAGGCGCAGAGACCACGGTCCCATCTGCGCCGTCTGGGAGATTGGTGTCTCCCCTTGTTAGGGTAAACTGTCGCTGGGGAGGAAGGACGACACCTTCTGCCCCCTGTGGTTCACACTGCCGCTGGGGGGGAAGGACGACACCTTCTGCGCCCTGGGGTTCACACTGCCGCTGGGGGGGAAGGACGACACCTTCTGCCCCCTGGGGTTCACACTGCCGCTGGGGGGGAAGGACGACACCTTCTGCCCCCTGGGGTTCACACTGCCGCTGGGGGGGAAGGACGACACCTTCTGCCCCCTGGGGTTCACACTGCCGCTGGGGGAGAAGGACGACACCTTCTGCCCCCTGGGGTTCACACTGTCGCTGGGGGGGAAGGACGACACCTTCTGCCCCCTGGGGTTCACACTGCCACTGGGGGAGAAGGACGACACCTTCTGCCCCCTGGGGTTCACACTGCCGCTGGGGAGGAAGGACGACACCTTCTGCCCCCTGGGGTTCACACTGCCGCTGGGGGGAAGGACGACACCTTCTGCCCCCTGTGGTTCACACTGCCGCTGGGGGGGACGACGACACCTTCTGCCCCCTGTGGTTCACACTGCCACTGGGGGGGAAGGATGACACCTTCTGCCCCCTGGGGTTCACACTGCAGCTGTGCGGAAGGACGACACCTTCTGCCCCCTGGTGTTCACACTGCCGCTGGGGGGGAAGGACAACACCTTCTGCCCCATGGGGTTCACACTGCCTCTGGGGGGGGAGGACGACACCTTCTTCCCCCTGGGGTTCACACTGCCGTTGGGGGGGAAGGACGACACCTTCTGCCCCCTGGGGTTCACACTGCCTCTGGGGGGGAAGGACGACACCTTCTGCCCCCTGGGGTTCACACTGCCGCTGGGGGGGAAGGACGACACCTTCGGTAAGTCGTGTTCAGACGTCCAGGGGGTAAGTCGAACGGTATGCCACCAGAGGGCCTGGCATGCGTTGTCTAGCCAGATCTCTCGCCATACCAGGGTCTCTAGTCTTGTCACCCACTCATCCAGGGGCTGCTCTCCCAATAGATACATCCGCACGCCACACGCTTCTGTTGCCGCTGTTCATCAATGGGGAGACTCTCACCTCGCCGCCATTGGGCACCCTACAGGGCATCATACCAGAGTTCCTTTCTGTCTGCATTCCTGTAGTCCGCGGCCGCCTCCTCCTCCTCATCATGGAACGCTGTCCGAAAACAAGCCGGTTCCATCCTGCTGTAGCCAGGGGCGCTGTACGGATACTAGCGTTGCCCTCAATTTGTAACTCCAAACGTTACCAGTGACTCCGGGCTGCTTTTCCTCTCACTAGGATGCCATCCCACCACTGCCAGCCAATGTAACGGATCTACTGGCACCCCGACTGGGTACCTCCGTTTATGGATGCGTCCTAGCTTGCGCCGAGGACTACAAGCACCGCACCGGACACCACAACCACCACAGACTCTACAACCGCCGTAGCTTAACTGGAGCCGCTCCGTCTTCCTTCCACCCTGTATGAATCTCCAGCATCCAGGATAGTGTGGGGAAGACCTCTCCTCCAAGGAGAGTACATCAGGAACAAGGGTTCAGTAGTTTAAAGCTCAAGGGAGTATGCAAAGCATAGCAATCCCCAGTGTGATATAGCAATCCCCTCCAAGAACGAGACGAGGCTGCGTTTTGAAGGGTCAAGTAGAACTCCCTTGCTGGCACACCCAGCCTGGTCTTTATTACAGTCTGGTAAACAGAACACACCCAGGGGAAGGTATAAACAACCAATAACACAATAGAAACGCCCACCATTTCCCTCCCCTCCTGCTTGGGAGATAATTGAGTTTATTACTGTATCTACTCAATTATCTCCCAGCTAAAACTTACACATTGTTATCCATTTTTATAACTTTATGATTTTACATGGTACATAAATAAATCTTAAATTTTTATGAACAACATAAATTGTGGAACAACATATTAAAAAATGGCATAAATCAGACCAGGGGTTCAAAAGTTAGTAAAAGTATCTTTTGGGCTATGACTGGCAGCATGGCAATCTGGCTCAACAGGTTTTACAGAGGCCTCTGTACTGGAGACAATGGGGAAAGTAATCCCATTATCCAGGGATAGAGGCAGACTCCATTGAGCACATGGTTGCAAAAAGACATAAACCACTTTAAAATACATAAAGTCACCTTTTACACATAACACACAGACATTTCACATATCCCCCATAGTTGGCCACACAATACACATATAGGGACAATAGGCGGGTCACACCTCCCTGAGGCTACCTGGCAACTTTGATACAATCAGACATGGATTAGATCATCCTTCTTTGATCTTATGTCTGAGAATGAAAACACTTTATACAATAGACTTCCTTATCTTATGAGGAGTCTCTGTAACAGGATTATCTCCCATGCCAAGGTCTGCAATAGTCTGGGCCAATATTCTGCAGAGCATAAACCAACATACATACAGTATAATAGTAGGATCATATTTTAACCATAATAATAACAACCATAAAACAGGGTAAAACAGTGATGGGTTCCGTTACACACCTCCCCCGTGACCATAAGCCGGCATACACGTTCTGATCCCGACGGATCGGCCTGGGGATGTCCGGACAAAAGTATTTGTTGGTCAATTCTCTAGTTTGACAACCCATCAGCATTACTGCAATTCACATTTACTCACATTTCACATATCCCCAGATAGCTGGGATCTGAGCGCACAAAACTACCAAATAGAGCTCAGATCCTATTCACACAATGCAACTGCCATGTAGCTAAAGTCTTTCCCATAGTCCTTCATTATATGAATGGGCTCCATGGCATAGCTATCTGTGGTATCATGGTTCACACAGGGCAAATACCGAATTACCCCCCCCCCCCCCTGTATTAAAAGGGCCAGGATGAGTGACATACACTCTGGTATGGCCGAATACTGTGTTTAAAGGGCAATATGTCCCGTGGGCCATAGTCACAGGGCATGGGGGCTGGCAAACAGTGCTCTCCAAGACAAAGTGGCGAAGGGCACTTCGTCACACATCTCCCCTTTTGGGGGGAAGTCTAACCAGGCACCTGACCTTCTGCCGGTCAGTGCCTCCGTTAGACGATCCACCAACCCACAATAAACCAGTGCTAGAGCAGCCCCCCCACCACAACAAAGTGCAAGAGCAGCCCACCCACAACAAACAGTTACTGCACCTGGATATTTTGCTGTGGTGATGGGGCAACACGCTGAGGGGACTTGAGGGGCAGAGGCCAGCGGCACTCTCCCCTGATGCCTGCTCTTCTGCTGGTATAACCTGCAGGACATCCTGCTCTGTACAAGGGACAAAGGGAGGGCAGAGGCCGACTGCACTCAGCCCCGCTGTCAGCTCTTCTGCTGGGGTACTTGGGACATATTCCGGCTCAGTAGCCAGGGAAACGTGGGGGTCAGTGGGGGTTAACATTTCCTCTGTTAACCCTGGGGCCACATTAGAAGTTAGCTGGGGAGGGGAATTTGTACTTACCCCCCTCCTCCGGTTGTCCCAGTGAGGGTAGTTGGGGATCTGGACAGGCTGTCCAGCATCCCGGTATGTCAGGCGCAGAGACCACGGTCCCATCTGCGCCGTCTGGGAGATTGGTGTCTCCCCTTGTTAGGGTAAACTGTCGCTGGGGAGGAAGGACGACACCTTCTGCCCCCTGTGGTTCACACTGCCGCTGGGGGGGAAGGACGACACCTTCTGCGCCCTGGGGTTCACACTGCCGCTGGGGGGGAAGGACGACACCTTCTGCCCCCTGGGGTTCACACTGCCGCTGGGGGGGAAGGACGACACCTTCTGCCCCCTGGGGTTCACACTGCCGCTGGGGGGGAAGGACGACACCTTCTGCCCCCTGGGGTTCACACTGCCGCTGGGGGAGAAGGACGACACCTTCTGCCCCCTGGGGTTCACACTGTCGCTGGGGGGGAAGGACGACACCTTCTGCCCCCTGGGGTTCACACTGCCACTGGGGGAGAAGGACGACACCTTCTGCCCCCTGGGGTTCACACTGCCGCTGGGGAGGAAGGACGACACCTTCTGCCCCCTGGGGTTCACACTGCCGCTGGGGGGAAGGACGACACCTTCTGCCCCCTGTGGTTCACACTGCCGCTGGGGGGGACGACGACACCTTCTGCCCCCTGGGGTTCACACTGCCACTGGGGGGGAAGGATGACACCTTCTGCCCCCTGGGGTTCACACTGCAGCTGTGCGGAAGGACGACACCTTCTGCCCCCTGGTGTTCACACTGCCGCTGGGGGGGAAGGACAACACCTTCTGCCCCATGGGGTTCACACTGCCTCTGGGGGGGGAGGACGACACCTTCTTCCCCCTGGGGTTCACACTGCCGTTGGGGGGGAAGGACGACACCTTCTGCCCCCTGGGGTTCACACTGCCGCTGGGGGGGAAGGACGACACCTTCTGCCCCCTGGGGTTCACACTGCCGCTGGGGGGGAAGGACGACACCTTCGGTAAGTCGTGTTCAGACGTCCAGGGGGTAAGTCGAACGGTATGCCACCAGAGGGCCTGGCATGCGTTGTCTAGCCAGATCTCTCGCCATACCAGGGTCTCTAGTCTTGTCACCCACTCATCCAGGGGCTGCTCTCCCAATAGATACATCCGCATCGCCACACGCTTCTGTTGCCGCTGTTCATCAATGGGGAGACTCTCACCTCGCCGCCATTGGGCACCCTACAGGGCATCATACCAGAGTTCCTTTCTGTCTGCATTCCTGTAGTCCGCGGCCGCCTCCTCCTCCTCATCATGGAACGCTGTCCGAAAACAAGCCGGTTCCATCCTGCTGTAGCCAGGGGCGCTGTACGGATACTAGCGTTGCCCTCAATTTGTAACTCCAAACGTTACCAGTGACTCCGGGCTGCTTTTCCTCTCACTAGGATGCCATCCCACCACTGCCAGCCAATGTAACGGATCTACTGGCACCCCGACTGGGTACCTCCGTTTATGGATGCGTCCTAGCTTGCGCCGAGGACTACAAGCACCGCACCGGACACCACAACCACCACAGACTCTACAACCGCCGTAGCTTAACTGGAGCCGCTCCGTCTTCCTTCCACCCTGTATGAATCTCCAGCATCCAGGATAGTGTGGGGAAGACCTCTCCTCCAAGGAGAGTACATCAGGAACAAGGGTTCAGTAGTTTAAAGCTCAAGGGAGTATGCAAAGCATAGCAATCCCCAGTGTGATATAGCAATCCCCTCCAAGAACGAGACGAGGCTGCGTTTTGAAGGGTCAAGTAGAACTCCCTTGCTGGCACACCCAGCCTGGTCTTTATTACAGTCTGGTAAACAGAACACACCCAGGGGAAGGTATAAACAACCAATAACACAATAGAAACGCCCACCATTTCCCTCCCCTCCTGCTTGGGAGATAATTGAGTTTATTACTGTATCTACTCAATTATCTCCCAGCTAAAACTTACACATTGTTATCCATTTTTATAACTTTATGATTTTACATGGTACATAAATAAATCTTAAATTTTTATGAACAACATAAATTGTGGAACAACATATTAAAAAATGGCATAAATCAGACCAGGGGTTCAAAAGTTAGTAAAAGTATCTTTTGGGCTATGACTGGCAGCATGGCAATCTGGCTCAACAGGTTTTACAGAGGCCTCTGTACTGGAGACAATGGGGAAAGTAATCCCATTATCCAGGGATAGAGGCAGACTCCATTGAGCACATGGTTGCAAAAAGACATAAACCACTTTAAAATACATAAAGTCACCTTTTACACATAACACACAGACATTTCACATATCCCCCATAGTTGGCCACACAATACACATATAGGGACGATAGGTGGGTCACACCTCCCTGAGGCTACCTGGCAACTTCAGACATGGATTAGATCATCCTTCTTTGTTCTTATGTCAGAGAATGAAAACACTTTATACAATATACTTCCTTATCTTATGAGGAGTCTCTGTAACAGGATTATCTCCCATGCCAAGGTCTGCAATAGTCTGGGCCAATATTCTGCAGAGCATAAACCAACATACATACAGTATAATAGTAGGATCATATTTTTACCATAATAATAACCATAAAACAGGGTAAAACAGTGATGGGTTCCGTTACAGCATGTATTTCCCGATTATTTTTGAAATCTGTAATAAGCATTGCTTCCAAAAAGTTTGTAGTCTTTCACAATCCCACCATATATGAATATGGGTGCCTTTTTTCTCACCACCTTTCCATGATATATCGTCAGTAATTAGACCCAGTTTCCTCAATGAACTTGAAACCCAATGCCATCTCTGTATAATTTTAAAATATAATTACCTAAAAAATTAACATATTGTTAATCTTTTAACTAACATGTAAGCTTTATTCCATATATCCTCAGTCCATAACTTTCTCAGATCACTTTCCCAGCAACACTTCTTAGAAGTCTTGTTCAAATCAATATATTCTCTGGTTATACTCTGGCATTTAGAAATAGAATTAATTTCAAAATATTTAAATAACAATTTTTCAAATGGTGTAAACTCTCTTGTATTAAATAAACAAAACCCCAGCTTTTTTGATTATCTTGGATGGGCAAAATAGTCCAATCATGAAATCTCATTTAAGTGAAATTTATTTTGGTGAAATGAATGATTTGACAAAGAGCTATTTTCATAAACATCTCCAATCAGTCTCATACGTCCCTTTTCCACATTGACATATTAGAAGCTTTGTAATTGCAGGTAAAAAAAAAATCCTTGAATATCTAAATTCATACCAGAATTTAAGTATAGACCTACGGTAATTCCTTTAGGAACATCGTTTATTTTTGACAAATCTAAATTAGGAAGCCAAAGAAGGAGTTGAACAGGAATATCAGGGATTAAGTTTTGTTCTATAACTTTCGAATTAGAGATCCACGCCAACATATGCGAGCGAATGATAGCTTCATGAACATTTTTCATAGAAGGAGAGATTAATCCTCCCTTTTCATATTTACGCTTAACAATATTCAGGTTTAATCTTGTTTTTTTGCCACTATAAATAAACCCATCAATCATTGTAGATTTCTTTATCATATAATTAGGAGAAAAATCTGGAATGGATCACAATATATATGTTATTTTAGCAATAATGGACATTAAACTGCTGCTATTCTTCCTGTCCAAGACAGGTTAATTGAATTCCAGTCTGATAAAATCATCCTTATTTGATTACCATAAAGAAATAGACTTTCCTTCAATAAAACCTTCAAACTGAAGGGAAATGTTATAACTAGTTGTTTAATATGATTACTATTCCAATTAAAGGGGTAAAAACTAATGTCATCTGTTTTTATGACATTTATCTTGAAATAGGAGATTTTACCATAGTCCTCCACAATTTCTTGGAAGTACTTCAATGAACTCTCTGGGTCAGTTAGGGTCACGACAATGTCATCTGCAAACATCATGATTTTATACTTTGAATTCCTGATCTTGAACCCCTTAATTCTACAAGAAGATCGTATAAATTCTGGTAAAGGTTTGATTAATAATACAAACAACAAAGGGGACAATGGACAACCTTGGCTTGTACTATTATAACAGAGATTTTATCTGTTTCAAAACCTAGACCAGAAATTAAAGCTTTGAGTTGGTATATAATGCTCCTGTAGCCTTTGTACCAAATTCTCCAAAACCAAATTTATCCAAAACTGCAAACATAAAATCCAGCATCTAAAGACAGAGCCAACATGGGAATATTTTGTTTCTTTACATATAAAAAAATGTTTATGAGTCATTCGGTATTGTCAGATCGTTGTCTCTTTCTAACAAAACCTGTATGATCTAAACGTATTAACCCAGGTAAAATTAAATTCCGTCTATTAGCCAGATTTTTTAAATAGAATTTAGTATCAACATTAATAAGAGTGATTGATCGATAATTGTTATAATCCTCCAAGTTTTATCCTGTTGTAATATATTAAGAATTCTTGCTTCTGTCATTTCTGACAAACCTTCACCTTTTTTTTAATATCATTAAACATATTACAAGGAGGATTAATCAAAATAGATGAAAACGTTTGATAGTATAAGTTATCGTATCCATCAATACCTTGGGCATTATTATTTTTTGCATATCTTCCCTCAATTTTACAATCTGACCTTGGGATTTAATTACATATGGGTCTAACCTCCAGGGTCTAAAATGTAAGTATTCCCAATTATCTTTTAATGATAAGCTAATGTTCCCAAGAATGTTTTGACCCATAGTCTATATATATATATAATTATAATTATATTGGGGGGGCAAGGGCATTGAGAATTTAAATAAATAATACAAAATAAAAAGTTTTCAGGGGCACTGCAGCAATTCCCCTCCCTCCCCTTAGCGCAGGGCCCTGATGCATTGCACTGGGTGCACAGGTGGTAGATTTGCCACTGCTTCCTGTATTAGGATCAGAGTTCCAATTATCCCCACCCAGATTTTTTGGGGCTCCTACGTCTATGGTGGTCACTCTACTTTTATATGGAGTATTAAGTCCTTGAGAGTAAATTTTAATTATCATTTAAATAAAGACCAATTTATTATTTCAAATTATCTCTTTATTTTTATTTATATTTTATCCAACTCCAACTCTCAGGACCTATCTACATTTTAAATGTAAACCGATATTGTACCTAATTTGCATTTAAAATCTCAGAAAAATTATGCTTAATGACATCCATTGCTGCCTAAAAATTATAACATAAAAACATAAATACAATAACGAATGCCTTGTAGCTAACGACTATTTTTATAGAGAAGGTATACAGATGTCAGAAATTATAGGCTGTGAACTTAATGGTTATATAAGAGAAGGCAAATATATTTTACTTTTATACGTGTTGAAAATAATTATTTAGGTTAACCCCAGTGAGCAGTAAATTTGCTTGAGTACCTTAATAATTAGCCAAGCAATAAAAATATAAAACTAAATCAACTTGGCATCATGAAATTGTATATGTGCCAAACCATCAAGTTATTTATGTGCAGATATCTACACAAGCATAAAACACTGCAAATCATCTTGTCCTCTGTGATAAGATAAAGTAGACATATAATACATAGGTACATCTATTGACAATTTCCAGAAGAGAGGAAAATGAAATATCCCTATATATACCAAATATACGTGTAACCCCAATAAATCAACTATGTTATAACAATATTGCTGTGTAGTCTAATATCTTTCTATATACTTAGATAACCACCAAAATTCCCAGAGAGAATGTCCCATCTTGTTATCTACTTTGAGTTTCACATCCTCAATTGCATTGGCATTAGCCACCATTTGCTGCTTGAACTCAGTTGTTAAGGAGGTTTTGAACTAGAAAATGTTTAATTTTTGCCAAAGTTAATTGCTCATTTTACTGGTGAATTTCCTCTACAGAATAAAATAATAGGTTAGAAGTTAGCAGACTTTGGTTAGATGTGTAATCATTTATGACACATTACTAATAGTCTCTTTGCTTTTAAGAGAAAAAAAAGTTTGAGGAAGATTTCTGAGTTTAATTTTTCTTTTCTTTCGTTTTCATTTTAGTAGGATTATTTTCTTTTGTCTTCATTATTTAACTTTCCAAAAAGTGACTTTTATATCTCTTAATTTGAATTAAGACCAAGGGCTAATATAACCAAAGCGAACAAGCTTTAAATAAGTTTCATCCAGTATGTGTTTCAGGATATTAAAAAGAGATTAACAGCAAAGACACCTTCATAATACATAGTCATTTCCAGATAGAAAATTTGCAATATAATGTATAACCTCATTTATTGTCCCATTAGTTCATAATGCCAAAAGGAAGAGTAGTAGAAATATCAGTTTATGAAAAAAAACTCCTTTATAAATGTTTCCCCAAAAATAGGGCATAACATACATAAAAATCCATGCCTGTCAAGGGTAAACAACTGTACAGCTTCCTAATAGATTGAAGAGTAATTTCACTACAGGCAGGCTGTGCCAGTTCTTAGATAAGATTCAAATGTATATAGTAATTCCATAGCGTGTTATCAATCTAGCAGCCGAAGCTAAAGTCTCTGGGTTTCAAATCGCAGCAGCATAGCTATGTGTAAAATCAATAGACTTTTGGCCCTATTCAATTGAGCAATTGTTGGTTACTGGAGCCTGAAATGTAGTCTGTAATCGAATTTGCTACTCAATTGTTATATTAAAATACACTGTAATATTATCTTTATTCATTTATAATAAATATATTCTTAAATACAGTTTCATTTATTTCATGAGGCCAAGGCTTATATACAGTATATTATGTAATAAGAATTTGAAATTAGTCAAAATTGGCAAATATATAAAATATGTAAATTTTACTTAATATTAATAAAAGTTATTGATATCAAAAATATCACCATATTATTTGCCAAAACTCACAACAGTAGCCCTGTAAATCCAAATAAAAAAGTCAATAGTGCAATTTAAAAGATGGGGAAAACAATGAAATACATTAGAATGAATTGCACAACAGTCTCAAGCTCGCAAATCTCCAATAAAAAAATATTGTTTTTCATGTTTTATTTTTGTGTCATATCAATCTTGGCAATCAGTGAGTTAATACATATCAGGCCACCCACATGGACTAAAATAGTATCGGCATTTTTATTATTTTGTACATAGATTGCGAGTCTGATCGAATATCAGACCTGTCACGGACCCCGTTTCCCCCTTTTCCCCGGCCTGGGTGTTGGCCCATTAATCCCATGAAAGCACATTCTTCTTGGCTCCACCACTGATTATCTGCATGGAAACCTCTATTGTATTTGTAAACCTGCTTTGTTCCATTGTTTGCCAGTTTAAGCTAATCCCATCAGGAAGAGAGGAGGTCAGATATCAGACTGCCAGTTTAAGTTAATCACATCTGATATGCGCTAGAGATGGCAAGATGTTTATTGGAGTTAATCCTATAGATCTCAGGATGTGGGGTCATCTCCTTCCATTGTTGTGCTGTGTACACCCCCTCTGTATCTATCACCTATAAATACTGGTCATAATTAAAAATAAATCAGTTAATTGAGAGACATATAGAAATCGTATGGTCTCTTTATTTGGTTCCCTGTGGCTGCAAAACTGAACCTATCTCCACCCTACTAATAACCTGTACTGGTCACTACCACAGCAAGGTTACTGTAACTCCTGGAAATGCTGATTCCTGATGGAGGTATTTTGGCTGATACAGAAGCCAGATATCAGTGTGCTAGTGCCGAGATTTCAAAGAACCCAACGGTCCTTGTGGGTAGATAACCTGTAGACTAAAGCAGGTGGCTATGTGCTTGGATCGTCACAAGACCATTAAATGCAAATTGATTGACATTTAACCTCCATGTTTTACTGACATGATGATGACGGTATCATTTACTATTGGATGTTTTTGCTAAATCAGTAGTTATGGCCTTGCTTAATTGATCATGATCACTCTCTGAAATACTACATACAATTGCATGGTTTACGGTTTAAACTTTCGGTCCTTAAATTGCGTTCTGGTTCAATTGAATCACTTTGTAATTGTAGCAAATTTCAAGCCTGCAAATTTATGGCCTTTACAACGTAATCTGTGGGCTTGCAATTGAATAAAGCCCTATGTTTCACATAATTCAATATGCTGCTGTGCTGGTTCTCAATAAGCTCAGGTGGCACTGGGCATCAAAACAGGGGTGTCTCCAATTCCTCCACAAAAAAACAGCAAAAAAAAGGCCACCCGCTCTCACTCTCAGACGAGGGAAATCCCAAATGATCTCTTGTGTTTTGGCCTTACTGTTGCCTCCTGCCAATCACTCCAGCAGGTAGATCTGTCAATAGCACCAGATGAGCGCTCCAATGGATGTGTATCTTGATCAGGGAGCGATGAGAGTGGACACCATAAGCCTGCAGCCTTCTCTTGTGCAACTTTGGGAGGCATTACACCGCCGTCTCGTTCATTACCGGCCCCCTCTACCCAACTTGGCATGTTTCTGACCATCATCTGCCAGCATCCTGACCCTTGATTACTGACCATCATCTGCCAGCATCCTGACCCTTGATTACTTTGTAATGTTTGATTACTGATTGATTACTTGATTACTGTGTTTACATGTTTTTTCCCTCTGTCTGCTTCGGGAGTATTTACTTCTCATTGCTTTGACTTTATTTATCTCTCTAAAACCAAGAAAGGCACTTTATGGACACAGGTTATTGATTTTGTGTTCAGTCTACCAACAGCAACGCATAGGGTAACTTCCTATTCTGTGAAGTGTAATATTACATTAGTTGGGTACAGAATAACTTACAAAGGGGGTGTTAGAAAGGAGGGGATGAAAGAAGTGTATTAGCACGACCACTATAGTCCATAATATATATATATATTACATAAGCAATTTTATATAAAAAACATAACATTAAAAAATATATATTTTATTAAATTATTATATTATTTTTTTATGGGTGGATCATGTTATTTTGTATAAAATTGCTTATGTAATTTATATTACTATAGTGGTGGTACTATCTTAAATAGAATGTACAGTGGTTCATAAAATGAATGGTTATATTGATTATATATCATTAATATGTTTTTCCTCTTACCTTTATTATATCACGTTATCATCTTTTGTTATGGATGGATTATGTCACTTTATATTGAACTTGTTTATATAATTTATAGTAATATACATAACCCAAAAAGATCAACACCTGTCACGAACGGACTCTGGGGTCAAGGGGGAACCCTTTGAACCCCACTGTTTACAGTCCTGAACAGCTCTTTCAGTCAGGGCTAAATTTAAATGTAACCATTTAATCCTAACTGGGACTGTTACAATAAAAGGCTATGGGGAAGATATTCCCATGTTAAATCAGACTGTAGGAATGTTGCTGATGGGTCAGCTGAATCTCCCTGGGGACATAGGCTCTCCCGTAGTTGGCTCACTTTAAAGCCTGGGTAAATTCCAAGATGGAGCTTCAGTGCTGTTACTAGGATTGGCATTCATCCAATCAGCAGGCTGACTATGCTTAAATGGACACTTGGACTATTACAGCCATGCTGGTTAACTATGTTCCATGTTGTTAAAATAATATAGGTACAGTATAGTATATCCCTGTATGTAATTATTGGTGCACAAATGGAACCCAGTTTTCTTTGGTCGTAAAGTGTTGGATTTTCCCCAGGGATTTTAATAAAGTATATCACCAGGGTTCCCTGGGAAAGGGGGCTACTGGTTACAGGGCATTCAATTGAAGTGTCTGGTAGATCTGGGGGAAAACTGGCAGATACCAGGCAGGGAACAATGAGCATTCAGTTATTAATGGTTGGGTGAGATTGGATTAACTGCCATTGTTCTGACTGATGGAACCTAGGGAGGCTGGGAACAAAGAGAGGATTAAGAGGAATATCCAGCCAGGTTCCTGATCAGGGGGAATGACATCAGAGGTTGTGTCCTGTTTTGATTGGGTGATGTTTTATATGAACGTGCTGTAATGTAACCAATACATTAGATGCCCAGTTTGGCTGTACATAACTACAGTGTACTTGTCATTCTTGAGGGAAGGCTTGGGCTAAATAATTTGCTGGTACCCTGATACTTCTTCTGCTAGGTCCTATCTAAAGGGGACCTACACCTGCTCGTGTGTTCCTGCATTCTGATCCTGTTGTTCCTGAAACGTGGAGAACCAAGGCAGGCACTGAGATTTCCAACCCATCACGGCCCCAAAGGTGATCCTATAAGCTGGAAGCATAAAAGTTTTGGGGTGCACCTGGTCCCCTCATCCCTGGGTCATGACAACACCATTTTTTTATTATAACCTGTCCATCACATCACCGTCACAATCCAAGAAAAGGATTCAGTGCTGAGCATATTTTAAACTAAGCCATGAAGCCCAAATATTCTTAGACATTTTTTCCAGTATTAAAGTGTGGTTTTCACCATGAGTAAGATGGTAAATCTTTCTGTAGTAATTTAGTAGTTAGCAATCACACACTATGCACTTCAATGTACCTCTTTGGCTACAACCTCTGAAGCAATGTGATGAAACATCAACATTGATTTTATTAGGTCTAGAGAGAGTTAGATACATTCTATGTAGATATTCTAATGATGTTTCTCTCAAAGAACGATTCTTATTGGCCTTAAAAACTGCCTCAAAGATATCTGAGGAAGAAAAAAATATAAAAGAGACCATGAGGATTATAGACTTATCTGGTGCATGATTTTAGGAAATTGAGGAAAAATGGAGGCATGGATTAGGAAGGAAGTGCCTCTAGTTCAGTCGATAGAGTTTCTTCCCAAAACAAAAAGTTTCTTCTCTCTCCCACCGGGCAATCCTCTTGTTCTACCAGCCTCCTGGAGTTTTTTTAAATCTTCAGCAACCCAACTCTTTGCTCTGCCTTGCCGCCACCTGGTCTCCATATCTCACCTTGTAGTGGGCCTCCACCTTATGCTACGGGTCTTCTGCGATCACCAATCCCACGGAGGTGAGAGACCTCCAAGGTAACTAATAGGCTATGTTACCTTCGATGGACCTGCATTCGGAGTCCATATCCATCACGCGCCACTGCATTTGCTCCTTCACGTAGGCTTGATCACCAGGTCTTTCTTTGTCCCGAATCCCAGCTTGTCAGGTATCTTCACTCAAAGGGCTAATATATAATTCTTCCTCTCCTCCTTTTCACACATAGACATAGACATATGTCTTTGCAGCCAGCAGATCTTCCATGCAGCTTATAAATTCTTTCTTGAATGTTTTGCTGCAAAGTTAATGTTTATTTGTGCCACCACTATGTTCTTGGTTTTTGGGGAATCAGTAAGCTATTAGGAGCTAGCCTGCACTGAAACTAATCCCTATTTGATAATTTTAATTATTTTGAATATCTATATTTTATATAGGCTGCAGGAGCTAAAGCTGAACACGTCCAGCTTCTTTCACTGCTTGCAACGCCCCCTCTGTTTTTTAAATATATTTAGTAGCCCTTTCGGTAAATATGACTACATTTACATTTAACTAAAACTAACATTTAAACTGTGTTACAATATTGAACGTTGGCTTTTTATGATATGTATACATTTCTCCTTTACATGTTTTGGAAAAGAACATGTGTGGAATGTACTTACCACTTTGTTGTATGGGTTAGGTTGAACTGTAGAACTATTACTTCTTGAGGTCAAACTGCGGTCAGTATGGGGCCCTAAAAATAAAGAAGTATGTTAGCTTGTCACGAACTCTACACATTACGCACTATAATAGAGCTGCCAACTTTATGCTGTATATTGTTTCACCTACATTACATATCAAAATTATATTTCATGCTTAGTCATAAATTATAGATAATGTCTATCTTTGTAACAAATTTGTGGGTGGTGCCTATAAGGAATACACCATGGCACTTAGACATATATTTTACTATTTTTAGGAAGCTAAATTACATCCATTGTGTGAAAAGTTTTGTATCATGCTTATGGTTTGTTTTGATTTGGAGATGCTTTTTCTCTTTCTGTATACAGTGATTATGCTATTTAATTAACAAGGATGACTTATTTTATCAATGATCTCAGATATCTTTAGCTCTGATGAAAGTTCGGTGGCGGAAGGTGATACACCTCTAAATGCGTTAAATATTATTGAAATAAATTACCGTAGGTTAATGTCGGAAATATCTAGCCTAGAGAATTATCTAAAAGCTACCCAGGTACTAGTCTGCATAACCCAAAAAACATGTGAAGTTATTTTGTCAAAGTGTTCATTAGATTTAACTAAACAAAAATAGAGTGAATAAGCCGTCAGATACACAAGATTTTTCTAAATCTAAATGATCATTTAAAAACAGATATCAACAAATTAGAAGCGTAGATTAAAATGAGAAAGAAAAAATATAAAAGAGACCATGAGGATTATAGACTTATCTGGTGCATGATTTTAGGAAATTGAGGAAAAATGGAGGCAGGGATTAGGAAGGAAGTGAATTAGAGCATTATATAGAATACAATTTGAGAGGGGGGAAATCAAGAGAAATACCAGAAAAATAAGTAGGAGAGGAAGAGGGGAAACACAGATCAGATCTGCAAGGGAACAAGCACCACTATCTATTGAAAAACAGGGAAAAGGAAATGTAAGAATTTATTTTTTGTAAACGATGATGAATTTATGGTGGTTAATTTATCCAACTTCCAATTGAAATGAGAACATATTTCCTTAAAGGGGTCTTCTTCTCTTCTACTGAGGTTATAGATAAATTTGAATTTCTAAAAGATTTAAAACTATTTGCTAGGAAGATTGTATTTTTTTAAATGTTTGATTGTAAGAATGGTGGGAAAAAGCACATGTTAGATGTAAATTATTTGAGGTCCTGAATACTTTACTATCAAAAAATAATGGTTCACTAGAGTTAACTAGTGAGAAAAATCATGATTTAAGGAATAAAATCTGAGATTATTACTCCCCTGTCTAATTGTTCAATTGTAGCATTATTTATGAAGTTAATGGAAGATAAGTTAATGGAAGATATAATTTATTTTATACTAGTGATATCTGAAAACTTAAAAGCACAGGAGAGGTGGGCTTTGAAATATTTAAATCCACATCCTGGAATTATGAAAAATACTTTTGATATATCTCCAGGAAATATTATTGTTGTTCAGTTTTCAGTCATATCTTACACTCCATAATCCTATGGATCACAGTACGTCAGGTACATCTGTCAGCCACTGTCCTCAAGCTCATGCTCATTGCTTCAATGACTTAATCTATCCATCTCTTCCTCTGCCATTCAATTCTTTGTGTGCCTTCAATTTTTCCCAGCATCAGAGTCTTCTCTAGGGAATCCTGTCTTCTTATGATATGGCCAAGATATTTGAGCTTTAGCCTCATGATCATACCTTCCAGTGAACAGGTTGGTTTGATTCCCGGCAGCACTAATTGATTGAATCTCCAACACCACAATACAATTGCATACAATTTTAGATGCTCAGTCTTTTTTATGGTCTAGCTCACATATCTGTATGTTACTACTGCAGATACCAAAGTTCTAACTATGCAGACCTTTGTTGACTATTTAAAATCTTTGCTTTGAAATAGCTTGTCCAGGCTTGCCATAGCTTTTTTTCCCAAAAGCAAACATCTTTTAATTTCATGGCTGCATTCACCAACTGCAAAGATCTTGGAGCCCAGGAAAATAAACTCTGTCACTGCCTCCACTTCTACCCCATCTATTTACCAGGAAGTGATATTGTTGTTTTTACTGAACTTTGTCTTTTTAACGTTGAGCAGCAAGCAAGCTTTAGCACACTCTTTATTTCACCCTCATCAATAGACCCTTTAGTTTCTCCTCACCTTTATCCATCACATCCATCTTGGGGTTGTTTATATTTCACACAGCAATATTGATTCTGTCGTTGATTCATTTACCCCGGCCTGATGTATTCCAAGGATAAGTTAAATAAATATTGTCACTCTCCTTTTCTGATGTTGAACTATTCTGTTTTCCAATGTTCGGTTCTAACCGGGGCTTCTTGGTCCACATACAGATTCTTTAGGAGGAGGATGAGATGATCTGGTACTCCCATCTCTTTAATGACATGCCGCATTTTGCTGTGATCCACACAATCAAAGAATTTAGAAGAGTCTATGAAGCAGAAGTAAATGTTTTTTTTTCTTGAACTATCTTGCTTTCTCTATTATCCAGAGGACATCTGCAAATTGATCTGTTGTGCCTTTGAAACTGTGAAACTTGGCTTGCAAATCTGGTAGTTATTGGTCCATATATTGTTGGAGCCAGGCTTGCAGGATCTTAAGCATTACTTTGCTTGCAAGTGAAATGCATGCAGTTGTTTGAAAAGTGGATCATTCTTTGGCACTTTTTTGGAATTGGGATATAGACTGTACTTTTCTGATCTACTAGCCATTGTTGAGTTTTCCAAACTTGTTGGCATAATGCAAGCAACACTTTCACAGGATTATCTTTTAGTATTTTCACAGTTCAGCTCGGAATCCATCAACTCCTGCAGCCTTGTTATAGCAAGGCTTTCTAGGTCCCATCTCATTTCACTATCCAAAATGTCAGGCTCCAGCTCACTGGAGAACTGTGAAGGTTATCAGTTATGTTAAGATCCTTCTTGTTTAGATATTCTGTATATTTCTTCAATCTCTTCTTTATCTGATCTGCTTCTGTTAAGTCTCTACAATTTCTATCTTTTATCACTCACACTTTGCCATGAAATGTTCCTTTGAGATCCCCCATTTCCCTGAAGAGATCTTTTGACGTTCTCATTTCTTTATCTTCTTTTATTTATTTATATTGCACATTATATGATGTCTCCTTGTCTCTTCTTGCTATCCTCTGGAACTCTACATTTGGTTGGACAAATATTTTCCTATCTCCAATAACTTTTACTTTTCTTCTTTCCTGGGCTACTTTCAAAGCCTCATCGGTTTACCTTCTTTCTTTTGGGAATATTCTTTGTTGCTGTTTTCTGGACAATGTCACAAACCTCTGTCCAAAGTTCTTCAGAGGTACTCAATCTGAGAAAGAACAACACCTAACTTGGGTTGTTCTATAAATATGGTTACCCACTCAGAGAGCAGCCTCTTTTAGCTCACTTGTGCCCTCCCATAGGGAGAAATATCCTGTAGTTTATCATTCTGGTCTCACTAAAAAAAGTGATCCAGCCCTGAAATATCAAGCAATCTTATGCTGAACAGGAGAAACAGCAACTCCAGATGTATGTTTTGGCCTTTCTTGGGCCTCGTCAGTGAGGTGTAGCTGCACTCCCTAAGGCACAGTGAGCAGGGAGTCCATGTCTTGACCCCCTATCACCCTTAGGGTGAAAAAACTAGACAAAAACAGAGTCAGAGTGCTCAGCTACACCTCACTGTCAAAGACTAAAGAAGGCCAAAATGTAAGTCTGGGGTTTGCTTTTTCTCCCAGACGTGGACTCCTTGCTCATCGTGCCTTAGGGAGTTCAGCTATACCTCATTGATGAGACCCAATGAAGGCCGAAACGTACATCTGACGTTTGCTGTTTCTCATGTTCAGGGTAGAATTGCCTGGTATTTCGGGGATGGGTCACTCTTCTGAGTGAGACCTGACTGATATACTACAGGATATTTCTCCCTGTGAAGGGAACAAGTGGCTAAAAGAAGTTGCTCCCAGAGTGGGTTATCATGTCCATAAAATTTACCTATTAAGGTGAGTTAATTCTATGATTGAGCACCTCTATTTTGTTTTTGTTTTTTTATTTCTTTTAGTTTTTATTATTTATCTACCATGTCTATTCCTTCAATCTATGCTTTACCTCCACTGCATATTCACATGAAATGTACGTATTGCTAAATGATGCTGAACAATACCAACAATTAGAAAGTAACCTTTTGGGTGTGAAAAAAGTATAATTATTTATTCATTCTAGTTATTTGTAATTTTCCATATATTATACACTGCAGATTATATATTTGTACGTATACCACACACATAAACAGTCATCATGTTTTTCATTCTTATACCTTTTGTATACACTTTATAATGTGTTGCTTTTGATTTCAATTATATACATTTTTAAATACCATCTACATATTACATACATATTATATATTTCTATAGTGTCACTGTACTAATACACATTGTCCATTGTTAACCACTCCCTTATACAATATGTCAGATGAAAATCATCAGTGTTAATAATATCTTTCCATTTCTTTGTTGTCTCATTGATCGTATACATTCTCCATTCATTCAGTCACTTGATAATTATACAAACTGCATTACTGAAATCTACATATTATAGGACTTCCCTCCCACCATATTATATTCTTTTTAACTTTAGTGTACTCTACTGAAGGTATTATCTTTACCGTTTGTTGTGTTGCTTCCCTGTTTTTTCTTCTGGTAAAGAATGAAGATAATGGTGAAAGTGAGTATAGACACCACTCCCAGGGAACCAATCACAATTCCAGCTATAACGCCTGGAGTCAACAATGTGTTAGCACATATGTCTGTAGGAGAAAAAGAGAGTAAAATCATGAGAAAGTCAAGAAGCCAGAGGAGAATAAGTATTTTATTAGTGATTTGCATGGAGATAAATGAGTGATGAGAGATGATCTGTTACGGTTGCTGCGTTTAAGTCCCTCATCTGCATTGTGTTCATGTTGTTCAGTCATGTCTGACTCTCCTTGACCTCATGGACAATAACAGACCATGCTGATCTACTTGGTATTCATGTCAAAGATACAGGAATGGGATGCCAGTTACTTCTTTAGAGGGACATAGCATACAACTCCTGGTATTCCTAGGTGGTCTCCCATCCAAGTACTGACTAGACCCAACCCTGCCTGGCTTCAGGGTGATGTGACCTCTTGGTTCCCTGACTAGAATCAAACCCAGGTCACAGCAGTGAAAGCACTGAATCCTAACCACTGGACCACCAGAGATCCTGTCTGTTTTTGAAATATTTGTGGGTCTTGTCTGTCCTCCTAGTTGTAAGGTCTCTTTGGGATCTCTGTGTACTATCTGTGGATGTCTCTTTTCTTTTAAAGAGTTTTTCATATGTCTTAACATATATATATATACGGTATATCTTTTATATGTGTGTACTGTGTCTGTAATCACTTTTGGCTGGCTGGCTCATCTCTGTTTTTAGAGTGTAATCTAGCTTTCTGTGTTTAGGGTTTTTAGTTGATATATATTGCTAGATAATTTTTAATTTAAGTCACATGAGAATACTGATTAACTTGTTTTCTGGAACTTTATATTTAATCTGTTTTGATTTTCTGAATTTTACCTTTTTCTGCAGTAAGAGTGAAGATGAAACTTGTACTTCCCATCAGATTCTCAGCTCTGCACTCATAATCTCCAGCCAAGTTCTCTGTCAATATAGGGAATAACAAATGTGAATCAAAATAACTGGAAATCACAGTGTAATCTCCAGTAGGAAATATCAGGATTGGCTCCGGGTTGAGTTTGTACCAGGTGAACTTTGCAGGAAGAATTTGGTATTCCGCTGATGTGACACGTTCCTGGGGCCTAATGCCATCTCTGTTGGTTAGTGTAATAGACAGAATGGCACTTTTTCCTAGTGTCCCTGTGGACACGCTGTTATTTTTAAAGCTGGCAGACAAAGGGGTATCTGGGTAGACAAAATAAAAACCTTAGGTTATTCTCAACATATAAACCTCACTCATTAAATTACAGTAAGAAATACAGTAGTAGTCTCTTAGCAGATAAACCAAGAACAGAGACAGTCTGATTGTGCATAACTTTCTCATAATAATAATAATTGATCATTG
This sequence comes from Discoglossus pictus, assembly GCA_027410445.1. Lineage (NCBI taxonomy): Eukaryota > Metazoa > Chordata > Amphibia > Anura > Alytidae > Discoglossus > Discoglossus pictus. Next base: position 204,296,855 of record CM050169.1, on the reverse strand, counting down.
TGCAATTAATACCGATGCCAATAATTAGTGTACATTGGTCACTAATGGTTACTACAGTGCTTATGTAGTAATGCAACCTTGTGACTTACCAATAGTCAGTATGCAGGTCTCCTCTAATTTCCCTTGGGTGCCTTGACAATACAATTGTGCTTCCGAAGGTATCTGATTCTGGGACACATTTACAATGACTTGGTCTGGCGCTGTACCATTCAAGCCATGGAACAACATTTGCAGGTCAGCTGCTGGGTATCCGCCAGGCCAGGAACAAAGAAGCTGCACATTGTTATCTACACGTTCTGCAGCACATACAGTGTGTCCATCCGGTAACCCTAATAGAAGAGAAGGAATGATCTGTTATTTATGGAAAAGGATATAATTAGTTGTATTGGGGAGGGAGGTGAATTAGAATGGAAAACAATATAACAAATTAATATGGAGCAAGCAAATCATTAACAAGAGGAATAACAAATAACTAATGAACCGGAATTGCCTGATTTAGGTAGGTTTAGGTTTTACAAAAAAACACTGAATTTGCAGAAACTTGTTTTCCTTCCTCCTGAAAACATCATGGATGCTGTAACAATAAAAGTATAGGGACTGTAGAGATTTCTATGTTATGTGGTTTTTCTCACAATCACTATTCACACATATCAATACTTAATTGAAGTAGAAAAGTAACCGGTCTGCTGGGTCCACAGAAAATTATACACAAAAGATGAAGAACTGGAGAAAACCAAGCAGGTGATGGGGAAGGAGGTCATTAGTATTTTTATGGAGGGATGGCAAGAGGGGTAAGGTCAACTTACTCACTAAGCAAAAAGCTAAAGTTTAGTTTTTTTTGTAGATTTTGAGCTCTTTGGAGTAGGGACCTTAACCCTGTTTCACCAAATTGTCTGTTGCTCCCACTCTACTTTATTCTACTTTTGTAAATTGCGATACGGAAACATTTCTGGTGCATAATACAAAAAGAATAATAAAAAATTGTGTTAGGGTGAGCTGATTTTTTTAACTTGTTATGGGAATTTTTAAGTAGTGACCTTTCCATTTAGTGGTGTTAGTATTGTTTCATGGACTAATCATATGTTTTTTATGGTTAAAAAAACTCCCTTTAAGATTAAGAAAGAAATAATATTACGGTCTGGCATAACTGTAGAAGGGAGGGGATTCAGTGATTTTATGATTCCACTGAGATTTGTCTGCTCTGTATATATCAGAAAACAGTTATTAAAATGTTCTCCCAATTTGCTGAAATAATCTGTAAGTCACTGTGTATTTATTTGTTCAGTTCAAGCTTTGGGTAAGTAAAGTTGAATACAATTTTGAAACTAAGTTATTCCATAATATTAAACTGATCTGATAATCAGACATACGTGAGGAAATTATCTTGAATTTCTAGAAATCTGAAACACTGAACTCTTCTTCGTGGAAGCTATTACTCCCATTAAGCTTAACACTTTAGCTAATGCTGTGTTACATGGAAGCAGTAACGACTAATGATAGTTAAAAATAAAGAAAAAGAACTACAGTACTATAGATTACCAGTACAATTCTTCATCACTCTTTGGGTTTTGTCTTTGTATTTAATGTGATATTCATTGTTGAGTTTTAAGATCCATGATTATCTGTTACTTCATACCCAAAATACTCAATGTGAGATATTCAGTGATACTGTAACATTTTCCAATGATTTGTGATACTGAATAATACTCCATGTACTCACAGGTTAGGTTAAGAGGGGTACTTTCCCCGTTGTTTAGGTCATTTGTTACTGTACAAATGAAGGGTCCATAGTCATTCCTTGTGACGGGGCTGATGGTGATGCTGGAATTATCTTGAGAAAAGTGATATCTGGACTCCTGCTGGAGGGACAAACCACGCAATGTCCAGGAGAAGCTGATATCAGTACCAAAAGCTGAACATGTCAGAGACACAGAATCTTTGTTCACCACAACTGGATTGGAGGCATTACTATGCAGACTTACTGAAGAAACATGCACTGCCAAACAGGAAACATAAACATGGAATGAGAGATTAAAAATGCACACATACTTTATTTTTGCAGTTTCTTACTTGTTATGGTATAAGACTCTGTTTGTGCCATATTAGTTCTAGGATACATGTGCATTGTCTGGGGACGGGTTATTTGCAGAAGCACAACTAATAAAGATATGCCATGTGTGCAAAGCACAGAGGTCGGATCAATAATAATACAACAGGTAATGTTCAGCTGTAGTCTCTCAGGGAAGAAAAGCAAACAATAATAATGAAGTTATAAGATCATGTTTTAGAGATTGCTGAGCACCACCTTACACAGTGTAATACCTTTGACACCCACCCTAGTGACAAGCAAATATATTCGTAATTCAGAACTTTACATAATTGCGCTAAGAGGCCTTTTTTTGTGCTAGATGCAATTTACACTTCATTGCTTGTTTTACCACTAATGCATTATTTAAGTGTACTATTCTATATATTTCCTAGCATTAAAAGACACCTATAATGGAGTGCTAGGCTTTTCTTGATTATATGGTTTTCCATCATTAAATCTCCATGCCTGTGACGATTTTATGTGAAAAAACCATTATGAGCACCAGTGTAATGTAGTCCTAAGTGACTATTGGACAACATCCCTACTTTTAATCAATTTAAGGTAGCAGAATAAATAACAGAATCGGGTAGCAGAAATAAAATGTCTTATTACAGAACAAATAGAGGTTAAATAGAGAGAAAAACGGAATCAAAACAAATCTGATATGATTGATAAGTTTGAGATTCGCAAACAATTAGTTTATTCCAGCAATCCTTAAGAGCTGCCCTGTCTTGGCTCTAACCTGCGACACTCAAACTCCTGAGTGTACTGGTATTGCTGCTGACAGGATTCTCGATTATGCATGAGTAGTTCCCACTGTTGTTCTCGGTTATCGGATGGAAGTACAGAAATGGTGTGGACTCATTGCAGGTCACATGATGAGTGTTGCAGGAAATGAGCTGCTCATTTTGGTAGAAGATGTACCTGTGGACAATCTGACTTCTTGCTTGGCAGTGCAGGGATACATTGGTGCCATTCACTGGACGAATCATAGGGGAAACATTGAGGTCTGGGGCTGTGAGAAGATCTAAGTGTGGAAAAAGAGTAGAATGAACATTATACAATGAGATACACAAACATAGATGCTATAAGTTTGGAATTTTTTATCTAATAAGAAACCAGTTTATGGTACAGACGTAGACCTAACGGATGGATACTACAGCACTGGAACGCTTAGTACATACTTCCAGTGGAGCATGTGGGAACCTGTTTACCCAAGCAGCTTGAGAATAATTAACAATAGCAGTGAAGAAGCTCGGCAGCACAACATTGCTCTAGTCAGGGCAATAAACCCATGTTTTATTTGTGGATGCAATTTCACAGTGTTTCCGTCAGCAAGTCCCTTTCCTCAGGTTTGTGTATCCACCACCAAACAGATGATATTTAAAGGAACCTTGGGAGTGGCTTCATCGGCCAGTCCTACCTACCTTAGAAATCTTATATGTATACAACACATTATAACTTAAAATAATCTGCAATGAATACAAGGATTCATTTTGTCTAATCCACTGATAAGGTCAGAACATCATAAAGAACAAAAGAAAAGATCACTCTTTTATAGTTAGAGAATATTTCCCACAAATAGATGCTTGTTTTAAAAACTCGATTTTATTAATTTTAAATTCTCTTAAAATACAGACGATTAAGAAATGAGCATTTTACTGCTCCTAATAACAAATTATGCCTGGGATTCCCTTCACCATGTGTATGGATGTAGGGGATCCCCAGCGATTTTGCATGGTGGTAATGGGTTTGTACATGGTACATAATAATACTGATCGCAGTCTTACTCATAATCCTAAGACTTGGAACTTTACTTACAAGATTTGCTGGTGTGCTCCGTATTATTACGTCTGTGGGACATTGAATAGTATAGGGTTCTTAAAGGACTACTGTAGTGTATTTACAAGTAAAGCCCATGTGCTTGTTTGCTGAAAAAAACACTTAAAACAGTTTAAATTGAATAAAAGTAAATATTTTATCTAAGTTGCCTGTTTTCTCCTCAAGCAGAGCTGTATTTCTCCTCCTGCCTGTGTCTATTATATGGCCAGCTTTGTCTGTGTGCTGGACTTTCTTGTAGCTTGGAAGAAGGCTTGACTGATGTTTCTGGTGCCGTCCCATGCCATCATTGACTCCCTCCCCACTGCCTACACATAGGTAACAGCTCTATGGTAATATGCTTGCAGCTGCCCCATAGGCCTCATCCAGTAATATTGCATGAGCCATCATAGCCCCACCCCCTTTACGGAGCATATTCAGTCTGAAGCAGAACCTACACTGGCCAGCAAACAGGAAGAGCTGGCCACATTCCTGATAGACACAAGCAAACACAGATTAAAAGCTAACAAAAAACTTAACTTTAATTTATTTAAAAATACTTACTGTTTTAATAGCCTATGCTGAACCATGAAAAATATGAGCCGTACTTGTAAATGGACTACAGCGGTCCTTTAAAGCTGATCACCCATTAATCCCTGCAATAAATCCCTGTAGATAATTAATGTATAGTCCATTCCTATGAACTGAAACACAATTTTATACCTTGTACTTGTACAAAAAGTTGATAAGGAAATAATTAAAACAATATGATCAGTACCATCAGTTCTTAAACTCACTATGCAAAGGTGCTAAGGAAGGAGCGCTCATACCTTTATTATCATTAACACAAGTAATTAGCTTAAAGTTTAATAGTGTTGTAAAGCTTTTCTATGTCACTTATCATAATGAAACTGCAATATAACAATGTGAGTGATATGAGTACAGCACAAAATGGTTTTGTCATGTATCTTGCAGTGTTATTGATACTTAAATATGGTGCAAGGTACAACTGATTAAACAAACCAGATACTGATATCCAAAGACACCATCTTTCCCAGATGTATGTAGTACCTATTACTGATTTTTAAAGGAACCACACATGTATTTTCACGTATTTAAAAGAATATGTTCTAAACATTAAAAAAGTGTTTTGAAAAATAAAAAAATACAGCAAAACCTGTTTAAACTTCCTTGAAACATACAGGAAATGCATACCGTAGTAGAGCTTACTGGCAGCAAAGACTGACTGACAGGTAAAATGCCCAGAGAATTTAAATTTGAATCTGTTTATGGTGCTCTGACTATTTATTACCATGTCTTATAACTCAGTGTTCTAGGTGCACTAAAAGTGGCTATTTAAAAGGCATAAGGGATATTGGAAACATTCTTTTCTTTGGTGCATCTGAAAGAGAATATTTAATAATTTGCCACCAGGGCTGCCATCAGAAATGTTGGAGCCCAGCACAAATGTAATCTCCAAGTGCCCACCCCCACCCAGTCCAATGAACACCAATTTCCCCCAACTCCCATATCCTTTACGTTAATTGTGCATATAGAAGGTGTCACGACCCAGATTTGACCAGCTGCCTTTAGCTTACAGGAGTTCCTCTAAGTTATGAATTCAGAGTTACCATAGTGCCCAGCTTAGGTAGTCAATCCATTAACAAGCAGTCCACATGATACAGAAAAAGGCCAATAGTCCCTTAGCCTATAACCAGCTTAAGAAAATAGCAAACAGCTCTTTCTATGTGGAGCCCAGAATGACATACACACCATGTCTAATGTGTATAAAAAAAATAACAGAGAACCTTTATTGATACATCAAACTCTTATATACACCCCCAGTTCTTTTCATGTGAGGAAACCTGTCTGTCAAAAAACTGTCATTTTTGTGATATCAGTAGTATTGTGGTGAAGGACACAGCCTACTGTAGTCTGATCAGATGCCATCCTTCTTCCTGCCCCCTAGCTCTTTCCGAGACTAATTTGCTTCTTAATATCATCAATTTGGCCATCCTTTCCCAGGAAAGCAGTATATGGGATGCTAATAGAAATATCCCTCTTTTAGGCGTCCCGTCTCCTCAGGTCCTATGGTTGAAATATTGTTGACATTATAACTAGTACTTATAAATGCTGCTAACTCCATTTATGAAATACATCCCTTCAACCAGTAATATTAAGCAAGTCACTTAGTACAAAGCAAATTCTAAACACACATAATTTCTGTAAACATTGCCCATACAAACAACTTGGCACCTTCCATAGTAAATCCTAGGTCCATGGAAATATTTAGCAATATCTGTTATGAGTCCATAGTCCAAAAAGTTCAGTGGGGCCTTCTGGGCACGACAGAAGGGCAATATCTTAATTATATAAATTAATAAATATCTAACATTTATGAGCCAGACAGGCTGTTCCTAGCAGCTCTGTTCCTTCTTTCCCTGAATGACAGTAATCTTGGCACATAATATAAAATGCTGTCATCATCAGGCCCCCCTTCCAGAGCAGACCCCTCCCAAAAGCCCCTCATCTCCCCCGTCAGTGGCCCTGTATGTTTCCTTTTTTCAAATAATACTCTGAGAGCAAAAAAACTGATTCAAATGTTTAATTGATCTAGATACTTGCCCCTGTTAACCTATAAGCAGCAACATAGATAGTTTCATAGTTACATAGTTACATAGGGCCTCATTCTATTAACGGCCGTAGGAGATGCAGGGCCGCAAGGACCGGCCGCAAGCTATTCTGCTATTCTATTCCCTTCCGGCCGGGGATTCCGGCCAGCTTGCGGCCGGCACCTTGCTATCCCTTGCGGCCGCTCGCACCGGAGGAAAGCCTTTGATCTTAAACGGCCGCAAGAGTTTCGGCCGCAAGAAAGCCCCGGTTGCTATTCAATTGCTCCGGGAACCCTCTCTGCAAGACTAAAACCGAGCCGCAGCTTATTGCAGAAAAAAGGTCCCGCAGGCACACAAATAAGCACATTATAAAGCCATAATAAAGCCATCCTGCACTCTTATGAGTCTATAAAGTGATTGTAGGTGTTAGCATTCATAGCACAACATTCCCCTACACTCAAATCCGTAAATATATATATTTTTAATTTATGTCACATATCCATGTAAAAAGTCCAGAGGGCTTGGAGCACCTCAGACATGCCGACGCTGCGGCTGGAAAATAAACAGTTAATGTAATCTCGGATTTGGGCTGATGTGCAAGCTTGAGAGGGGGGTCCCAATAATCCTCATGTCCCCCATAATGATCCCTAGAATTTACAGAGCTTTACAGTGCCGTCTTGAATTTATTTTTGCATTTAAAGATTTCTGAGCTTACGGGCGATTGCAAGATATACGGCCCTCCGTAAGGGGATATCCTTGCTGCGCCGTATAATTGAATTGCAAGGTAACGGGAGCCCTGCAAGGAATCGCAGCTTTGCGGCCGATTTACGGCCGATAATAGAATGAGGGCCATAGTATTTAAGGTTGAAAAATGACTTTCAGCCCATCAAGTTCAACCTTTTAAGATCTCCTCTGATCTGCAATATGCGGATTAACTATTAATTAATTAGTTGTATAAAAAAAACAAAAAAAAACAATTCCCTCCTGATCCCAGACACCGGCGACAGGACTTCTCCCTGGATCAATACTGCCTCTCTAATTATCCATGATAACCCTGAATTCCCTTTTTAATTAGAAATAAATCCAGTCCCCTCTATCGAATCCGCTGTCACCTCCTCCTCTGGTAGAGAATTCCACAGATTAACTACCCTTACTGTGAAGAACCCTTTTCTTTCTTTAAGGTGGAATCTTTTGACTTCTAACCTCAAGAGATGTCCTCTTGTCAGTTGAAAACCTCTTGGTACAAAAAGCTCCCCCGACAAATCTTTATACTGACCCTGGATGAATTTATATAGTCATACCTGTCTGCTGGTGAAATTTACAGATGTAAGTATGTTTTGTGCACTTCCTGTTAGTTTAAATGAAGTTTAAACAGATTTACCTTAACATTTCTTAATAGAAAATGAAAAATTGGTATAGGCATGATCTTTAAATGTATTGGAAAAAGAACCTTTAGATCTCCTTTGTGGACTGATTCAGAGGAAGGCATCGCCCAAAAAATCACACATTCTACTGTATGTCAAAATATTTTCAGTGGTACCTGGTCCAAATGTTACTTTATTGCTTTGAGATGCTAATTAGTGACACATTGTTTTCACACACATAAACAACAACAAGCTACTCACACTTTCTTGCAATTAGATCCCATCCCCCTTGCTTATCAAGCCCAATGAGGATAGAGCTGCACATCAGCATTAAAATACATCACAATCAATACTTAGCATGCCAGGAATGATTGACTGGAGAGAAAAAACAGCTAGTACAATGCTATTTAGAAAGAACCAAATGTGGTGTTAGGGTAAAAGTGTACCTTTTAAATTCATCAGATTCTGTCATTAGTGCCACTAACTTGGAATGCTGGTCTGCATTGAGCATGACAGTATTTCAACAGATCTGAATAGAGATCTAATCTACATGCAACATTTTCCCAAGGGTTCTAATCCTGTTAGTAAACAAAGCTAATGTTTGAGGCAAATAAAAAATACAGAACACAAGAATTAAAACTTAAAAGCTATATTTACTTATTCAAACTTTCTAAAACATTTTGCTTAATATCAAGTCAAGTACTTCATAAAATCACATTATAAACATGATACTTAGGTGGTCCTTTTAATGTGAAAAATAAGCCCAAAGCTACAAACTCCAGCAATTAAAACTCTCTTTGCTCTTTGCACATCTCATTTACAAAATGATGAACCACATAAACTACTTCTAAATAATTCACAAATGTATTAAAACGGGTGGGAGAAGTACCGATCCATGATAATCTCTGCTTTCCACTTCAGTATGTTCCATATACAACAACTCTTTATTTCCTATCCTATAACTAGTTTTCAATCGAAGTACAGATATTTCCTGCAATTCAAACATCTACTATTTTGTACAATAGTCTCACTTGTGATATTATTTCGAAAACATTTACAAAACCCAAAAAGACCACATCGACTTAATTGCCATGGTTCTATTTATACTTAAAGTATTCCTAGAAATTAACTAAAACATTTGACATTATTTATCACTCATTAGCTGTTTCTCACCTATATCATGATTCTGGATATGTTTTCGAATGCTATTCCTTTACAATCGTTCAAGTATCATCCTCACAAGTGATGTGCAGGTTATATTGTATTATACATTGTATTTACTCTACTTCCCTTCTTCAATAAAGCTAGAATGTTTTTTTGCCAAATCCTGTAGTATTGAACTTGAGGTAACTGAGTTTTGAAATTTTAGAAATAATGGTTTGAACCGTGATATGTGATAGGGAACATCAGAGTCCTTAGAGACCCCAACGGGATAGCTTCCTTCTTCACCCCCATAGGATGGTCACCATATATAGGGCTTAGATTGGGGCTGTGGGTTGATGTCCCAACCAAGTTCCCTTACGGGCTAGGGTGAGTCTAGTTAGGGGTATTGCATAGTGCATAGGACGCCCTACACCATAGCACAAGGGAGTGTGCAAGGGGCTTAACTTTTCCCCAGGTAAATGGGGGGTGTCTGGGAGAAGCAATTTGTAATTTTTAATAGTGTAGGAGGATATGCAAAAGAGTCACAAAGATGTTATTCATTATTAACCCCTTCCCTGCAAAGATTAACTATTAGCGAATGTCATGTAATAGGGGTTTAGACTAATTTTCATGTAATGCAATATGTAAGTTATACATACTTTAGCTATTACTCACAAAGGGTTACATTTATTTTTTTACTTGTAGCAATGATTTTTTATGTGGGATTTTCACACTTAACACGTTAATTCCTTTGGATCTTTAGATTCTATATCCAACACTTTTCTTTACATATATTTTACCAAGCTTATTTTGGATTCCTGTCTGAGTTAAAGGGATATGTAAGTGAGCTGGATTATGAATGCATCTGATAGAGGAGAATTAATAGTGTATGAAAACATTGTTTGCACGAAAATATCCCAAAATAAACATTAATTAGCTTACCTTGACGTTAGCAAAATTGACTACGTTTTTTGGCTTTTGCATTTGATCGTGTACGCCCCTAGAAAATCCCACCTGAATTAACATTGCATTCAAATTCAGAATCAGGCTAATACATTGTATCATTCTTCACGTCAGTGGCTTCTGGTGTGCTCAGTACAAAAATTGCAACAGTTATTTCCTGTGCTCTGTACCAGAAGGGTCAAAATATGTACCCTGCTGTATCTTCCTTTGTGTACCCGGCTTATATAAGCGTCCTGTGGGTTTGAACTGCTGGATTTGACTTTTGTGCAAATAACTTAATAAGTAAACTGAACTTTTCTATATAACACATGTTTTCATACACTACTAATTCTCCTCTACCAAATGCATTCATAATCCAGCTCACTTACATATCCATTTAATCAAGCATTTAGTAATGACAGTAAAGTTTTATTAGCCTGCATTTACTACCATTGGTGCCTCTCTTGCCTGTACAAAAAAAAGTTTTTTTAAGTATTTTGAAAAATTTGCCTTCATCACTCTTCTTCAGTCCCATCTTTTGCTAATGTTCAAATATTTTCTTTTTTTTTTGGAGCCCTTTTTTTGCTTTTTATATACTTAAAAACTCTTCTTCGATAGCCTTACTTTCCCTTCCAGTTTACTTCTCATTTCCTGTATTAGGCAATCTACAAAAATTTATGTTTTGCATCATTTTATTCATATTGTCCATGTAATAATAATAAACTCTTTGTCACTTTCTGTATATTTTATATGCCTTTTTTCTTATAATTTTTAGTTTTTTATGTATTTTTTGATATATGTATTAAGCAATACATTTAGAGGTTGACCAATTTATTTTTACCTGCCAGTGCTGTGTCTCAGTTTGTACATTGAAATGATATCCTTGGACATTTCTAATTTGCCTGTTGCTACCTCCTATGATCCCAGGTATCTGCTGATATCCCTGTCTAAATCATAACCTTGTGGATCCTTATGAACCTCAATGGCACCTAAAGTTAATCCCTATATCATAGGGGTCATCAAGGACCCCCATGGCGCCCTTCCCACCACTACAGGGGTTCATATTTAAATGGCATAGAAATAATTCAAATGCTAGGTTCTGATTGACTGAAATATAATTGAAACATATTTCAGCTAATCAGAATCAGCAAAAATAGTATATAGGGTGAAGGCACAATAAAAAAAAAAAGCTCCATTAGGTGACGATTTTTTATAGAGCAGTGTTTTTTTATGCAGAGGTCATTTTCTCAGGAAATGAGGACCAAGGGCTTTCATGAAGAAAGAAGAGGACAGATTCTTTAATCAACATAGAAGTGCCCACTTATCCAGGGCTGAAGAGGGAGGAACACAACATCGATTATCATTGTGACTTTTTATGTCGTTTTTTTATGTATTTAGTGTCAGTGACCACTGTGGTGGTAAGAACTGTGCCATGGGGGTCCCTGCGGACCTTAATAATATAGGAATCAACCTAAGGACCCCAATTGTCCTAGTTTAGTATACCAGGTGTCCACAGGGATCCTCATGGTATATGCTTTAATATTAGATACCACTGATGTCTGTAGGGATTACCATGGTTATGGTTAGATGATCCATTGTAGCCTATAGAGATCACCATGGGGTTATTAGAGCCTGATCAACAAACAGCACAAGGGGTGAGGGGAAGGGTGCCAGATGGGAGATAGATCAGAGCTAATGAAAAAAACAAATGGGGTAGAAATAGCATATGAGAGTTTGAAGGATAAATTATATTGAAAGAAACAAAATAAAGGTAAGTAGGTGGGAAGGGGAAAGAAAAGACTTACATGAGCGAGAAGGTAAGAGGGACAAAAAAGAGAAGAAAGCAGGGAGGGCTAATTAGCAACTAATACAATTAGTAAAAAGGAAGAGAAGAAAATTATGACATGGTGGAGAAATTAAACGAAGAGACATCCCTCTTGCCTGTACCATCTTGATCCCATCCAGTCCTTGATGCCACTTCAACTTGCCTTTTGGCAATTTCTGGATTGCTAACATCCATCACTAAACAGACAGGAGAATGCTTGAGATTTAACCAATAATCTGTCTGCATTTCACTTGCAATCTCAGGGTATATCCTTTTTACTGTAACTGATTGTCTCTTGAATACAATAGGAGCATCTCTGTAGTGAATTCAATGAGTTATACTTCTATTCATTCTAAGCTGGGATTTACAGCTTTCATAACTAAAAGTCCTAGAATAAAGCAAGAGGAAGCCCATCAAACTTCCCACTCAATATATTTCCAGTGGTACCTGGTGTATATTTAAGTCCATGTTAAAGTATGGCACCTAAAATAGAGTGTCCTGCTACATTGCCTTAAAATGTTGTTTTGAGTTATGAATTTAAATTTCTGTTTAGATATACCTCTCTTTTTTTCATTGGCTGTTCGTTATAGTGGTTTATGATGTGTACGACTGTCCAGGAACTGATACAGTAGCTTTATGGCTGAGAACTTTGATCCATTGAGAAGTTACTCATTAATGGTCAGATGTAAGATAAGCAAATAAGGCACTTAGCTAGTCTTTGTCCATGTTTCCCGCTCATTGTCACATTAATAATAGGTTGCCATTGAAATATTCCTGTCCTTTGTGTAATTCTTTTGTGTTTTTTTATCATATCTTCCTCTTTCCAATAAATTGTTTTAATTGATCCTTGACATTAAAAGCCTTATTAAATTGCGAATCGGCCAATTGAATAAGACTCTATGGCCCTCATTCAATTGCAGTTTGGCCAATTGAATAGGGCTCTAAATAAGCACATAACATATTTTTTAAAATATTTTTTTAGTTAGTAAGCATCTATCCTAAATCCAAGTTTTTGTTGATTGGAATTGCAGCAGCGGTGGGATTCTTAATATTTCACAATATTTCTACTTATTATTACATCACTATTATTTTATAACGTGCTTTAGATGACAATGTCACTCCAAGAGGAAGTTAGTTTTATCTAAAAGAGCATGAAATACAGGCTATACATTATGGCTAGCCATATTTCTCTACAGCAAATCATTCCAGAGGAATACAGCATTGTTTTTGTGACTAATGTACAGTTTAATAAGACAATTCACTGCTCAGAGTACTTGATAAGGATAGGAAAGGGGTTCTAACTGAATGACAGAATTACATCATTGGTGTTCATTCTTTTGGCCACTTCAGTCAAGCAGCATTTGTTTATAATTGGCACAACAAAACAGCTAATTAGTATTCAATAGCAATTTAGTTACATAAAAATGCAGCTCAAATAATAGTCAATTTCTCAGGAATGGTCGGCTTTAGAAAGAAATGGATAATGTAATCTATATACAGTTTTTATGATCTCCGAGAATAACATATAAAAACAATTTTATTTTGGACTGATAGATTCCCTTTAAGAAGCAATAGGGCCACTGTAGTTTAATATTTACAATATACTATTCCACTATTCCAATATTATTTTCACATGATGATGGGTAAAATGTTACAGCTTTTAAAAGATTAACTATCATATGCAATTATTTTGTAATTGGAACAAATGTTCTGCTTTATCTGCTACTACTGGCGGTAGGAGACTTTGAAAGCACAGTAAAGAATTCTTGCATATACTGTATTTGTTGATAAATTCAAGGCTGTATTGATTTGTTTGGCTTTTTAAAGCAAATTACTCATTATCTCATCTACAGCCCTATTAAATTACCTCTACAGGTAAAACCGTAACTCGTAGTGTAGCCAGTAAGACTTTCCGGCTATTAAATTGGCCCCGTAAAGCAAGTTGCTGCCAATTTGCTTGTTTGGAGCAAAAAAAGCCTACGGAAATGGGACGTGAAACTTCATGGCCGCAAATCCTTTGTTCTCTCCAGCCTGTAACCTTCTGCCTCTCACTCCCTCCTCCTTCTCCCTCTCTCTCTCCCTTCTATCTCTCTCTCTCTCCCTTCTGCCTCTCTGTCTCCATCTCTCCCCTTCTCCCTCTCCCTTCTTCTGCATCTCCCTCTCCTCTCTCACTTCTGCCTCTCACTCTCTCCCTCTATCCCCCTCTCTATCCCACTCTCTCCATTTTCCCTCTCTCTCTACCTCCTGTCTTTTCCTTATGCCCTCCCTCTGTCCCCTTCTCTCTCTCTATTAGTCTCTCTCCCTTCGAATTTTCCCTTCTACCCCTTCTCTCGCTCGCTCTCACTCTCTCTCCTTTCTCCCTCTCACTTCTCTCCCTCTTCCTTCTATCCCTCTCTTTTCTGCCTCTCCCTCTCTCTCCCCCTTTTCCCTCCCTCTCTTTCTCCCTTCTGTCTCTCCGTTGTGCTTCTCCCTTACTCACACCCTTCTCCCTCTCTGTCTCTTCTATCTCTCTCCCCTTCTCCCTCTCTTCCCCTTCTCCCTCTCCCTCCTCTCCCTCTCTCTTCTGCATTGCCCTCTCTCTCTCCCCCTTTTCCCTATATCTCTCTCTCCCTTCTGCCACTCTCTCTCCCCCTTCTCCATGTCACTTCCCTCCCTCTCCCTTCTCTCCATCTCTCTTCTGCCTCTCCCTCTCTATCCCACTTTTCCCCCTTTCTCTCTCCCTCTCTACATTTCATTTCTCCCTTCTGCCTCTCCCCCTCTCTGTCCCTTCTCCCCCTTCTCCCTCCCCCTCTCTCTCCCTTCTGCCTCTTCCTCTCTCCCTTCTGCATCCCCCTTTCTCGCTTTCCCTTCTGCCTATCCCTCTCTCCCCCTTCTTCCTCTATTTCCCTTCTCTCTCTCTCTCCCGTCTCCATCTCTCTCCCTTTGCCTCTCCATTTTCCCCCTCCTGTCTCTCATCTCCCCCTGTCTCTCCACCCACACTTCTCTCTCCCCTCTCATCTCTGCTGGTCACCGCCGAGACTGGAGGCTCCTCCCACTGCGAGCTCCTCCTCTCCAGGGTCAGAGAAGAGCAGGTTGCCGGGGAGGAGGAGGGAGTATGAGGGACTGGGGCAGGAGTGGAGGTTGGAGGCCCCAAAGAAGTGCAGTCCAGGGCGGAGCACCCTCTCCGCCCTCCTAGCTGTGCCACAGCCTAGAGGTCTTTTTGTTAGGGAATTATCTTTGCATATTCAGGTAAGGTAATTAGAATCAGGGTTTCCTAGGATTTTTTGGTTATGGTGATAACATTTTGGATTTGGCAGTAGCTGAAATTTTCTTGAATGGGAAGATTAAAATTTTCTTGTAGCTGGTTATAGGATATAATGCAATTTTTATTAGGTCCCAAGGGGAATGAGGGTGGGGAAATGTGGTGTTAGATTAGAAAGTTTGGGGATACGTTTATAACAATAATTTGCCCATGTTCAAAATTAAAGAGAGTGTTTGTTATTTTTATTTTTTTTAGTAGGGATAGTGGTTGTGGGAGCCAAATAATGTTATTCCACAAGTAGGGATGCATGAGATAATTTTCAATAATTGCCCAGATTGGCTGATATACAGTGGAGTGGATATCAGCCAATCTGGGATGCCTGAGATAATTTTCAATAATTGCCCAGATTGGCTGATATACAGTGGAGTGGATATCAGCCAATCTGGGATGCCTGAGATAATTTTCAATAATTGCCCAGATTGGCTGATATACAGTGGAGTGGATGATTGAAATAAAGGTTAACTGTGCTGCTTTAGGGTATAGTTTTAGGTTAGGGCAGGGAAGTACACCCTTAGACTGGTGCTTGTACATAATGCATCTGTCTACCCTAAAGGATTTATTATTTCATATGAATTTCAAATAATGTTGATTGTATGTTATCTAAGTCATTACATTTTATAGTGAAGGGGAGTGTCCTAAATAAATACTTTATACAAGGGAGAATATTCATCTTTATTGAGTTAATTCATCCTAGCCAAGAGCTTGGGACATTTTACTATTTCTGTATATCAATTTTTAGTGTCTTAAAGTTCCACTTTACTAATGTTCATCACCCAGTGTAACTAAGCATTGCATGGCAGTTCCATGAAACTTTAACCTTGCATATGTTAAGTGATTTCCTTTGATTTGAGATTGTTCCTCCACATTGCAACTATAGTTCCATATAACCTTTCCATATTTGCATTTGTTCAGATTTGTGAGATCAGGAAGATTACCTTGGTGTTAGCATCATACATGGCTTATACAGGGATGCAGATCTCAATACTTACTGTACACTGAAAGCTGGATTGTGTATGAGAACTCAGTTGATATATAGTCTTTAACTGTCACTGTATAATTCCCTCCATCTGTGATTTTGATGGCGTCCACCCTTAGAGTTCCATTGGCAAATAGTTCACATCTTAGATAGCAGAATGAGTAGTATGTTAGGCTCCCACTGACATGACGAGTTGCAATTGTACCACCTTTGAACTTCCACAATAACTCATAATTTGCAGGGAGGTTAAGATTCCTTGACAGAAATACTGATTCTCCAACTACTCCATTAATCATGGGAAGTGTAGAATCGGCTCCTACAGAGAGCAGAATACAAGTTAGTTTAAATTAGCACAGAAACACTCTGCCTAAATCTAAAATTATTATTTTCAAGGGATCTCTTTGGGAGTATTTTACCAAATGGATTTAAAATAATAGTTAATAAATCACCTGCTGGTTATTTTATGGAACCTATATACTGTATCAAAAGGTGTAAAATAACACAGAAGTAGATTTATTAATTATGCTTTTAATTGTAGTTGTTAGTTCCTTTAGATAAAAAAAAACATTGTTTCCAATGGTATTATTAGGAACCATAAAACTTTGTATGAAACATTTTCAGATTTTAAAATCAGTTGTCAGTCAGCTGATGATGATGATAATACACAGAGAGCTCAATCATCAGATACATTGGTGTATTTATCAAAGGGGTTAAGCAGTCAGTTTAATAAATACATTTGATATAAAACATAGAAAGTGAGATATTTTTTTTCACAATGATATTTATACCAGTTAGTTTGTGGTACAAGCATAAAGCCCAAGACTTCATTAGTTTTACTTGCTATGCAGCTGATCATCTCCCCACGCTGCATTGGAAGTGATCAATGCTTTTTGCCATAAAGGGGGCAAATAGAGGAACATCCTCACCCCATCACTGGGTAAGGAGATGGTACATCACTTAAACTTCATCATGTGACTTAGCACCTCCCTGCCCAGTTCAATTGCATCACTGGGCAGGAGAGGCAGAGAAAAGGTCCTTCATTTGAGTGTGCGACACCCTGGCTCACTCCCTTCCCACTATAGCCCAATGATTAGCCCTTCCCCAGGAACCGCATGAAGGGTAAGTACTTTGAGGGGTATTGTATTAATTAATAATTTGTAATTAACCAATAACTGCTCTGTAGGACAAGGTACAAGTATTTTTTTAATTAAATCAAATGGACCTACTCACTCTGCAGATTCAAGGGAAAGGGGAATAGTAATAAAATAATTATAACATTTACATATATAACTATTTATCAGGATGTGGGGGGCGGGGGCTGAGCAGTTTTATGTGGGAACTGATGGGCATTTATGAACATCTGAAATAAAAGATACCCACTTCTTATTACTAGTGAGTAGTGTTATCTATCAAATATATTACATAGTTACATAGGGCCTCATTCTATTATCGTCCGCAGCCGTTGCGGGGCCGCAAGGACCGGCCGCAAGCTATTTGGCTATTCTATTCCCCTCCGGCCGGGGGTTCCGGCAGGCTTGCGGCCGGCGCCTTGCGGCCGATCGGGCCGGAGGAAAGCCTTTGATCTAAAACGGCCGCAAGGAAATCAGCCGTAAGAAAAGCCTGGTTGCGATTCAATTGCTCCGGGAACCCTGTCTGCAAGGCTAAAAACGAGCCGCAGCTTACTTGCAGCAAACAGGTCCCGCTAGCACCAATTAAGCACAAAATATAGCTCAAATAAAGCCATCCTGCACTTTGCGGAGTCTATAAAGTGATATTCGGGGTTAGAAAAAATAGCACATAATTACCCTATACTCAAATCCGTAAAATAATTTTTTTTTAATATACGTAAAATATCCATGTAAAAAGTCCATAGGGCTTGGAGCACCTCAGACACGCCCACGCCGCAGCCGGAAAATAAACAGTTAATTTGAACTCGGGTTTGGGCAGATGTGCAAGCTTGAGAGTGGGTTACTTTTAATCCTCATGTCCCCCAATATGATCCCTAGCATTTACAGAGCTGTACAGTGCGGGCTTGAATTTATATTTGAGTTTTTACATTTCAGAGCTTACAGCCGGTTTCAAGATTTACGGCCGGCCGTAAGAGGAGATCCTTGCGGGGCCGTTTAATTGAATTGCAAGGTAACGGGACCCCCGCAAGGAATCGCAGCATTACGGCCGATTTACGGCCGATAATAGAATGATGCCCATAGTAATTGAGGTTGAAAAAAGACTTTCAGTTTATCAAGTTCAACCTTTTAAGATCTCCTCTGATCTGCAGTATGCAGATTAGTTGGTAATCGATCCAGAGGAAGGCAAACAGAAAAAAAAAGAAATAAACCCAAGTGAAACTTAGCCAATCGTCTCAAAAGGGAAAACAAAATGAATTCCTTCCTGACCCCAGATACTGGCGATCAGATTCCTCCCTGGATCAATACTTTCTCTCTAATTAACCAGGATAACCCTGAATGACCTTTTTAAAAAAAAAAAAAATATCCAGTCCCCTTTTAAAGTTATCTATGGAATCCGCTGGCACCGCCTCCTTTGGTAGAGAATTCCACAGATTAACCACCCTTACTGTGAAGAGACCTGTTCTTTCTTTAAGGTGGAATCTTTTCACTTCTAACATCAAAGGATGTCCTCTTGAAAACCTCTTGGCACAAGAAGCTCACTTTACAAATCTTTATACTGACCCTGGATGTATTTATATAAGGTAATCATATCTCACCTTAAAAGGCTTTTTTTCTAGAGAAAATAATTTTAATTTGGTTAGTCTTTCTTCATAACTTAGCCCCTCAAGTCCCCTTATTAGTTTTGTAGCCCTTCTCTGTACATTTTACAGCTCTAAAATGTCCTTTTTATGAAGTGGTGCCCAAAATTGTACTCTGTATTCCAAATGAGGGCGTACTAGAGATTTGTATAGTGGCAGAATTATATTTGCTTCCCTGGCTTCTATACCCTTCTTAATACATGCTAATATTTTATTTGCCTTTGCAGATGCTGCTTGGCATTGCGCACTGTTACCTGGGTGGTTGTCCACAAGTACTCCCAAATCCCTTTCAATATCTGATACCCCTAGATTTGCTCCATTAAGATTATAAATTGCATGGCTATTTTTCCTTCCCAGATGCATAACTTTACATGTATTTATATTAAACCTCATCTTCCATTTAGATGCCCATTCCTCTAATATATGTAAATCCATTTGGAGGGAAAGTACCATATTTTTCGCCCTATAAGACGCACCTGCAGATAAGACGCACCTAGTTTTTAGAGGAGGAAAACAAGAAAGAAAAAATTCTGAATCAAACACAAATACACTTCACACACAGATACACACCTACATTACACACAAATATATATATATATATATATATATATATATATATATACATACATACACATATACATACATACATATACATACATACATACATACACACATATACATACACACATACATATACATACACATACATACACATACATACACTTACACATATACATACATACATACATACACACACATATACATACACATATACATACATACATACACATTTTGCAGCATTTGGGAGCCTCCAGGAGCTCTTGACCCTCCCTGACCCTCCTGATCCTCACCTTTCTTCTCATCTCGGCCCATCTTGATCTCACCCCAGCGCTTCCTACCAGCACTCCTCGTGTACTGCAGCCTTCCCTTGCGTCGCGTGTGTGACGTCACTAGGATGCACCGGCCGACGCGATGCATGCTGCTGGTGCTGTAGGAAGCGCCAATCAGGAGTGGGAAGAGATCAAGAGGACAGAGAGGCAGTTTTAAAAGGTATATTCGCCGTATAAGACGCACCAACTTTCCCTCCCCAGTTTTGGGGAAGAAAAAGTGCGTCTTATACGGCAAAAAATACGGTACATCATTATCTGATTTAATTACTGTGCACAACTTTGTGTAATCAGCAAAAATTGAGGCACTACTTTCCAGTCCCACCTCTATGTCCTTAATAAATATGTTAAAAATGAGAGGACCTAATACTGAACCCTGAGGAACCCCACTTACCACATTAGTCCAATCGGAGTATGTTCCATTTACCACAACTCTTTGCTTCCTGTCTTTTAGCCAACTCTTGATCTATGAGCAGATATTTACTGCAATTCCTGTATCTCTTAGTTTACACAATAGTCTTCCATGTGGCACTGTATAAAAAGCCTTCACAAAATCCAAAAAGACTACATCCGCTGAGTTGCCTTGATCCAGGTTCCTACTAACCTCCTCATATAAACTAATTACATTTGTTTGACATGACCTATCCCTCATAAATCCATGTTGACTCCTACTTATAATCCATATTCTTGTATCCATATTATCCATTATTAACCCTTCTAAAAGCTTTTCCACTACAGAAATGAGG
Organism: Discoglossus pictus; assembly: GCA_027410445.1. Taxonomy (NCBI): domain Eukaryota; kingdom Metazoa; phylum Chordata; class Amphibia; order Anura; family Alytidae; genus Discoglossus; species Discoglossus pictus. The sequence continues at coordinate 204,276,385 of CM050169.1, read as the reverse complement.
CTCACTGGTCTATAATTCCACAGATTTGCTCTTGCTCCCTTCTTCAATATAGGTATCACATCTGCTTTTCTCCAGTCATCTGGTAGCGACCCTGTGTTGAGTAAATCTTGAAAAATTAAATATAATGATTTGGCTGTTACAGAACCCAGTTCCCTCAGTACCCTTGTATGTAATCCATCAGCTTTATTAACATTTATTTTTTCTAACCTCTTCTGGATTTCTTCCTCCGTTAACCAATTATTTTGTGAAAGTAGTGTAGCCCCATTATGTTGCGGTGTCCCCACCACTGGTACCTGCCTTGTGAATACCGAAGAAAAGAACCTATTTAGCTCATCTGCCTTTTCCTGGTCACTTATTATGAGACGGCCTGTTTCATATTGTAATACTTCCTTCCTGGCCTTCTTCCCATTAACATATTCACAAAATATTTTAGGGTTAGTCTTACTCTCTTTTGCAACTAATTTTTAATTTTCTATTCTAGCCAGTCTAATAGCGCTTTTGCAAAACTTGTTGATTTCCTTGTATTCCCATAAAGCAGTCTCTGTCCCCTCTCGTTTGTATCTTTTAAAAGCCTGTTTTTTTTCTCTGTATCTTGATCTTTAAATCATTGTTAAGCCACATTGGATGTCATTTACTCCTTTTACTTTTATTCTCACATGGTATATGGTGATAAGTATGTATATTTAGTAAGGGCCTCATTCTATTAGCGGCCGCAGCCGCTGCGGGGCCGCAAGGACCGGCCGCAAGCTATTCGGCTATTCTATTCCCCTCCGGCCGGGGATTCCGGCATGCTTGCGGCCGGTGCCTTGCTATCTCTTGCGGCCGCACGCGCCGGAGGAAAGCCTTTGATCTAAAACGGCCGCAAGGAAATCGGCCGTAAGAAAAGCCCGGTTGCGATTCAATTGATCCGGGAAACCTCTCTGCAAGGCTAAAAACCAGCCGCAGCTTACTTGCAGCAAACAGGTCCCGCTAGCACCAATTAAGCACAAAATATAGCTCAAATAAAGCCATCCTGCACTTTGCGGAGTCTATAAAGTGATATTCGGGGTTAGAAAAAATAGCACATAATTACCCTATACTCAAATCCGTAAAATATTTTTTTTTTAATATCCGTAAAATATACATGTAAAAAGTCCATAGGGCTTGGAGCACCTCAGACACGCCCACGCCGCAGCCGGAAAATAAACAGTTAATTTGAACTCGGGTTTTGGCAGATGTGCAAGCTTGAGAGTGGGTTAATTTTAATCCTCATGTCCCCCAATATGATCCCTAGCATTTACAGAGCTGTACAGTGCGGGCTTGAATTTATATTTGAGTTTTTACATTTCAGAGATTACGGCCGGTTTCAAGATTTACGGCCGGCCGTAAAAGCAGATCCTTGCGGGGCCGTTTAATTGAATTGCAAGGTAACGGGACCCCCGCAAGGAATCGCAGCCTTACGGCCGATTTACGGCCGCTAATAGAATGAGGCCCTAAGGATTTAAATATTGTCCCATTTATGTTCAGTATTTTTACCCGTCAGTTCTCTGTCCCAAGTCTATACGGTCTATCACTGCCCTTAGACCATTAAAACCTGCCCTTTTAAAGTTAAGAGTTTTCGCTAGCCCCTTACAGTTTTCCTTTTTTAATTCAATCTTAAATGAGACTGTGTTGTGATCGCTGTTTCCCAAAGGTTGCCCTATTTTAACATTTGATACCATATCAATATTATTTGTGATAACTAAATCCAAGATAGCCTAATTTCTAGTAGATATGATACCACCAAGGGCAATCACATCTCAAATAAAACTCCCTCTACTTGCACTGCCACACACCAATATTGCGGCCAGTTTTATGTCTGTTTTTAATAAAAGAACACTGCTCTAAATAATATAATAATGATCTGATGTAAATTGACTAAAGGGTGCAGGTTTTGCTAACACTTTTACCCTCTTGATATTGTGGTATTTCTAATATACATACATGTAAATGTACCCCTATATATTATCTTTCTATTTAGTCAGTAGATATTAGTCTCTCCTATTTAGTATTTACTTTTGTTTTTTATATATACATTTTTATTTATAAACTAGCGTATTGTCCGTCAAAAAATGACGGCAATCAGATGTGTATGTTTTAAAAGTTGTTTAGTTATTAATATACACATGGAATTGTAAGGTAGCTAATGTTTTTTTTTGTGTACTACTGAAATATAGAATTCAAATTAAATGAATTTACATATTTGTATGCATTGTGTTGAAGAGCTGGCAATCTGAGTTGATGTTGCAGCAGCATTAGTGGTGTGGAGGTGCTGTGTAAGCGTGATGAACGTGTGCAGTGTAATAGTGTGCGTGCGCGATCCGAAACCGTTAACGTAGCTGTGTACTTCCCGCATTATCCTAAAATGGCGGATAATGTGTTGTATGCGTCTTACCGGATTATCGGTACGTGTTTTCCGTGGTTATAGTGCTGTAGCCTGGTTTTCGTTTTGTTCGTCATTTTTTCTGCGTCGCTCATTGCCAAAGTACTACGGTTTAACGGCTCGCCTCGCTGTGCGAGGCTCGCCGGGCGAAGATCGCCTGCGGCGCTCATCGCTAAGCCAGCTAAAGTACTACGGTTTAACATTAAATTTGTTTGCCACACAACATGACACTACATTTGTCCCTTTTTTTTTTTCTTAAAATAAATACAATTTTTTTTTAATAAAATTAATATTTTTGTAATTTGCAACTTATATTTCATCAAATGCGTTGGTTTAGGCGTTAAATCCGATGTTGCGCGAGACAAAGTCGTTAAATCTGTGTTAATGCGTAAATCTGTAATTGTGTTTCGGAAAATGTACTCACTACTGTCTTTTTACTCATTGCGCGGTTAATCCGCATCCTTTATCTCGTTGTTGTCAAACACATACGTCTGTGGCTGTGTTTTACGCAGTTCGTAGTAGTATAGCCTCGTTTTCATTTTTTTCGGCGGCCATTTTTTTCTCGCTTAGCCGATTTTCGATCTTTGTAACTCGGCAAAATCGCTGTAAATTGCAGTTCCAACTCACTTCCAGACGTCCTGCCTGGTTCCCCATGCTGTAAGTGACCTTTATTTTATTTTTTAGTGTGTATTTAGTGTTTTTTTTTATTTGTGTTTTGGTTCCGCCGCTTATGTCGTAATTTTTTTCATTTTTCTCTCTGATTCATTTTAGAAAACAAATGTTCCATTTAGCAGTTGATATTTTTGTAGAGAAAGATTTGATTGCACATTTGTAATTCTCTAGGCTATTTTAATCATTAAACACATACATTTATAGGAGTATTTCAAGTTTATATTATTTTTAGCCTAATCAAAGATATTTAGTGAGACATGTGAGTATTTAGGTTCAGAAGTTCTGTGCTTTTGCAAGTTTCTGGCTTGTGCTCGTCATAAGCAAAAATAAAACTTTATTTCACAGGAATATTTAGGTTTCATGCTGCCTTAGGTCATTTACATTTACACGCCCCCATGCACAACTTGCAGCTCCTCCTTTCCCCTTTCTATAACTGAAATCATAAGTTTATGTGTTTATGTGGTTTGTCAGAAAGTATCAGACACACTTACAGACAGAAATATCACTGTGTATCGACATTTCTGTGCATACACAAACATATTTCAATGTACTGCACTGCATCTTCATCCAGCCCTAGGCCAGGGCCTTGTGGGTCTAGGCAGAAATACACCCTGCTTTATTTGATATCAACATGATCTGAAGATCTAGAGTTCTCATTATTAATGTAATATAAGATAGTACTTATGTTAGCACAAACAATAAACCAAAGCAAACATTTAATTTGTAACTCATAGATTACATTCTATCTTAGAAATGTTACACAATAACAAACATAGCAGTGATGAAAAAAAAAAAAAAAAAAAACATTTTGAAAATGTGTCTAGCCTCCTGCATCAGAAATAGGTCTGAAATCTCTGGCACTGAAGGGGTTATGAGAAAAATCACTGTGACCCTCTTCTGAAAGCACAAACCCACATTTCCAGTTGATTTTTCCATTGTTCCAAGAGAAAGCTAGATTCCAGGGGCCTCATTCTATTAACGGCTGTAGGCGCCCGGCGCCTTGCTATCTCTTGCGGCCGCTCGCGCCCGAGGAAAGCCTTTGATCTAAAACGGCTGCAATAGAATCGGTTGCAAGAAAATCCTGGTTGCTATTCAATTGCTCCGGGAACCCTCTCTGCAAGGCTAAAACCGAGCCGCAGCCTACTTGCAGGAATTAAGCACAAAATATAGCCCAAATAAAGCCATCCTGCACTCTGAGGAGACTATAAAGTGATTGTTGGTGTTAGCAAAAATAGCACAACATTCCCCTATACTCAAATCCATAAATAAATTATTTTTTAATATATGTCAAATTTCCATGTAAAAATTCCAGAGGGTTTGGAGCACATCAGACCCGCCCACGCTGCGGCCGGAAAATAAACAGTTAATGTAAACTCGGGTTTGGGCTGATGTGGAAGCTTGAGAGTGGGTTGCTATTAATCCTCATGTCCCCCAATATGATCCCTAGCATTTACAGAGCTTTACAGAGCTGTCTTCAATTTATTTTTGACTTTTAAGATTTTTGAGCTTACGGCCGGTTGCAAGATTTACGGCCGGCCGTAAGAGGAGATCCTTGCAGGGCCGTTTATTAGAATTGCGAGGTAACGGAACCCTGCAAGGAATCGCAGCCTTGCGGCCGTTTTACGGCCGATAATAAAATGAGGCCCCAGGAGTGTATCTGTTCTTGAGTTATATGTGCTCAACAGTCATATTTATAAAAATATATATATATAAATATATATATATATATATATATATATATATATAAATAAATATAAATATATATATATATATATATAAATATATATAAATAAATGTATATATATATATATATATATATATATATATATAAATAAATATATATATATATATATATAAATATATATATATAAATATATATATATATATATAAATAAATATATATATATATATATATAAATATATATATATATATATAAATAAATATATATATATATATATATATATATATATATATATATATATATATATATATATAAATATATATATATATATATATATATATAAAAAAAATATATATATATATATATATTCATTTAAAAATACATGTCCCTCTTTGGTCACTTATATTTAAAAAGTTTCACTTTTGCACAAACCTTTTCCCACAGTCTTACCTAAAGCTGGCAGGAGCCCGATCCAAAGAAAAACATATGAATACAGCCTCATGACCGCTTGGTACTTGCCGCAGCCTGAACTCCCTGTTTCTCTACTGCAGACTGGCTTCTCAGTAGCACTGCTGTGTGTCAAGTTTTATCATTATTGCAGTTTATGGATAACTTGACCGAATGTTTCGATTACAGTAGTTTTCAGGAAGCAACCTGCAGTAAAAGGGCAAGTTAGCATCTTAGGTGCAATAAGGAAGTTTGTTAACAAATTAACATTTTGATGATGTTCATGTAGTGTAATAAACTTTAGGGAAGGAAGAACTTCAACAGAAAATAATCCAAAGGCTGAGTCTTAGTGAATTCCAATCCGTATCCAGCTGTTCAAATGAGGCAGTGTAAAGGGCCAAAATCTCACCAGCAATGAACAAATCTAAAGTTTAATTTAGAAGCCCCTGCTTGTGTCATCCTGGACAGCTAGTTTGTCTTGAGTCTGAGTGGGAGGTCTAATCTTCTAGACAGGGGAGTAGGAGCCAGGAAATGGTGGGAGTATAAAGCTTAAAGACATAAATAAAAACATGTAGCCCTGAGTGGTAGAATTTAGTTTTGGGCCCCTTTATGAATTTTTTTTTCCCTGGGATTCTACAAAAGCCTGCATATATTGTATGAGAAATATGTATGGAGGTTCCATGTTTGTTCTTATCTTACCTAAGACATCCTCCCCTTGTTTGGTCCTTTTTCCTTGATACCTCTCCCTGCAGACGCTCCAGACCGAACACCATCTAACATACATATCCCTGTATTAGAAAGAAAATGAGAACTAAATGTCTTGATGAAGGGTGATGTACTTGTTCTGGGGTCTGATAAAAGAGAAGAGAGAAGTGATGATAGAGACGAGAGAGTGGAAAATAGACGAAGAGAGAGAGAGAGAAGAGGGAATGTGAAAAAAGAGAACAGTAAGAATTAATTGAAAGCAGAGAATAGAGAAGAATGTGGAAAATATAATACTGGGAAGAAACTGTGAGGAAGACAGCAAGAGAGAAGGTGTGCTTAAATAGTGATGAAAAAAGTAGAGGAGTAGAAAGAGGGGGGATATAAAACAGAGGAGAAGAGAAGATGAAGGAGAGAGGGAAGATAAGGAAGGAATAGTGTCAGAGCAAATAGGAGAAGAGGTATGAGTGAACAAAAGCAACTCAAAGGGAGAAAAGACAAGAGAAAGGATAGATGACAAAGGAAGCAGGAGTGAGGAGAGAAAGAGAAGAAAGAGGGAAGATAAGAAAATAAAGGAAGAACATAAAAAAGATTTGTGCACATAGCCAGTACTATGCAAATAAAATACTTACACGATAGGGAGAAACAAATGATTTAATTAAAATTATGTAATTGTCAATGAAGGGTAAAGAAAAAATAAACATGCAGACAGACTGCTCCCAACAGAAAAGAGGCGTCAGGTAAAAGTGTAGTCTCAGCTCAACCATGTTTAAACTCTACATCAATGACCTGCGCAAAGAGCCAGATAAGTCTATAGCCCTTGGAGTCACACTGAATGCTTCTCCTGTTCCCAACTGTAGAGAAACTAAGAGCCTGATTCAATTAGAAGCCCGCATATCGCGGTATACAGGCCGTATGTCTCCGGCCCTGCTGCAGGCTTGAACTCTGCCACAATTCCGGTGCTATTCAATTGAACAAGCCCCCCTGTTAGAGAGCCGAACGCCGAAACAGTAAACCATGCACTTGAATGTAGCATTTCAGGGCGGAAACATGATCAATTTAGCAAGACTGTAACTACCCATTTCGAAACAGCCAATAAAAAATGAGACTGCCATCATTACGGCAGTAAAACATGGAGGTTACATGTCAATCAATTAGTGTTTGGGGGTCTGATATGCGATCAGACTCGCAAAACCGCAAAATAATCCAAATGAATGTCAATACTGTCCTAGTCCATGTTGGTGGCCTGATATGTATTAACTCATTGATTCCCGAGATCGATATAACCCTGAAATGACACATACATTTATTTATTTTTATTGCCGATTTAAGAACTTGAGACTGTTGTGCAGTTAATTCTAAGGTCTTTCATCTTTACAAATATGTTGACATAATTTGCAGAGATTTTCGTTACAAGGTTTAGTTCCATTTTTTCTCTTCAGCTGTTAATTGGCTAATCTGCTGACAAATTCTGTTACCAGGTTTGGTGGTTATTTAAATGCAAAGATTGGAGGTTTGGGGAATATATTTTTTAGTAGTGGTTGTAAATCTTTGATTATTTTCCGTATTTTCTCTAAAGCTAAATGGTATGTGGTCATTAGAGGTGTACGTGAAGTTGTTTATTTTGTTTTGTACTTTAATAGGTGTTCACAGGGTGTTTTAATGCCATTGGTTATTTTCTGGGTAATGATACAGGGTTTGTAATTCTTCTATCTGAAAGGGTTGTTTAAATGGGTAGGAGTCAATCTATTCCAGCTTCCCTGGGAGAGATAAACTGTTCCATATTCCTAGTGGCACTCAGGTAATGCATGATTAAGACTAATTTCAGCATTTTGTGTGGGCCCTATTTGTATAACCCGGGGGGGGGGGGGGGTCCCTTCCATCCCCTTCAGTTCCTATTATTACTATTATTATTAATCTTTATGTGTAATGCGCCGACATATTCCTTATTGCTAAACAGGGTAGATACAATAAAAAACATATTTAACAAATTACAAAAGAATGTAGGGCCTGTTATTGAGTTTAATACAAATTGCTTTGTCTAAAGCACCCAACAAGACTAAAAACTTGCAAACTTATAGTCTAAAAGGTATGGGTGAGGTATAGAAAGTTAAGGTACAATATGATGAGTTAATTATGGCTCAAAGCGATAAGCTTCTTTAAATAGGTGAGTTTTTAGTGAGGTTTTGAAGGATTTGAGACATGATGATAATCTAGTGGAGCAAAGCAAAACGTTCCACAGAATCAGGGCGGCATGAGAAAAGTCCTGAAGGCGGGAATGATAGGAAGTGACAAGAGAGGAAGAAAGAAGAAGGTCATAAGCAGAGCGAAGAGGAATGTTGGGAGAGTATTTACAGACAAGAGCAGAGATATAAGAGGGTGTATTATTATTGAAGGATTTATATGGTAGGGTCAGGATTTTAAATTTTGTTTTGGTGGCTATGGGAAGGCAGTAGAGTAACTGAAAGAGAGGAGCTGCAGACATACAGTAGAGTGATGAGTATGGTAGATGAATCTTGCAGAGGCATTCATTACTGAAGTGGAGAGAGATGGGTGAAGGGGAATCAAGCAAGGCGAGAGCTGCAGTAGTAAAGGCGAGATATGATAAGAGAGTGTTTTAGAATTTTTGTTGTGTCTTGTAAGAGAAAGTGATATATTTTGGAAATATTTTTTAGGTGAAAGTGTTAAGAATTTGTGATGGATTGTATGTGAGGAATGAAAGAGAGGGCAGGATCCAGTAGAACCCTAAGATAACGGGCCTGAGAGTTGGGAGTGATGATTGTCAACAGCTATGGAAGAGGATGGGAAGATTAGAAGTTCTGTCTTTGACATATTGAGTTTGAGTTGATGGGCAGACGTCCTGGAGGATATGCTAGAGAGGTAGAGGGCAGCTTGGGTTAGAAGAGTTCTGGCGCAGAGAGGAAAATTTGGGTGTCCTCAGCATAAAAATGGTATTGAAATCCAAAAGAATGTATTAGGGAGCCAAGCAAGGAAGTGTAGATGGAGAAAAGGAGGAGGTCTAGGACAGAACCTTGAGGTACGCCAACAGTCAGAGGGCAAGGAAATTAAGATGAGCCAGAGACGGACACACTAAATGTTTGATTATCTAGATTTGATGTAAACCAAGAGAGGGCAGTGTCATGGATGCCAAGAGAGTGGAGGATTTGTATAAGAAGAGGATGGTCAACTGTGTCAAAGTCCATGGAGAGATCTAGAAGAATAAGAATAGAAAAGTGGCCCTTTGATTTCGTGGTTAGCAAGTCATTAGTGACTTTAATGAGAGCCGTCTCGGTGGCGTGTTTGGGCAGATTGGAAGGAGTCAAGGAGTGAGTTGGAGGAAATACATTGGGAGAGATGATTGTAGACAATATGCTCAAATAATTTATAAACCAGGGGAAATAGAGAGATACAAATGGGGGTAGGGGGAGACAAGCACAACACCTCATAGTGCAAATAAATGATGTAACCACATATACGATCAGATACAAAAAATGCCCAAAAAACTCACATAAATAGGTATATATGGAGCGTCACTGGAGATTCATATGGCTGGTCCTTGTAGGATGCCTTTGGGGCCTCTCTTTCCAGTAGCGGTTCCCTGGAGCACTTTTCCAGTCCTTTGTATTCAAAATATAGATATCTCCACCAGTGTGTATAGAATCCAATTTAGTGATTCTACAATAGGAATTCCTCTATATAATGTGTCTATGCCCTGAATCCCCAGTATACAGTGCCTTGCAAAAGTATTCACTCCTGTTGGCATTTTTCGTGTTTTGTTGCCTCACAACCTGGAATTAACATGGGTTGTTTGAGGATTTGCATCATTTAATTTACAGAACATGCCTACAACTTTGAAGATGTTTTTTTTTTTATTATTGTGAATCAAACAACAAATAGGACCAAATAACAGAAAAAGCCAATGTGCATAACTATTCACCCCCTAAAGTCAATACTTTGTAGAGTCACTTTTGTGGCAATTACAGCTCCAAGTCGCTTTGGATGAGTCTCTTTGAGCTTGCCACATCTTACCACTGGGATTTTTGCCCATTCCTCCTTGCAAAACTGCTCCAGCTCCTTCAAGGTGGATGGTTTGCGCTTGTGAACAGCAATCTTTAAGTCTGACCACATATTTTCTATTGGATTGAGGTCTTGGCTTTGACTAGGCCATTCCAACACATTTACATGTTTCCCCTTAAACCACTCAAGTGTTGCTTTAGCAGTGTGTTTGGGGTCATTGTCCTGCTGGAAGGTGAACCTTCATCCTAGCCTCAAATTACGCACAGAGTGGTACAGGTTTTGCTCAAGAATATCCCTGTATTTAGCACCATCCATCTTTCCCTTAACTCTGACCAGTTTCCAGCCCCGGCTGCTGAAAACATCTCCACAGCATGATGTTGCCACCACCATGTTTCACTGTAGGGATGGTGTTCTTTGGGTGATGTGATGTGTTGGGTTTGCACCAGACATAGCGTTTTCAATGTTTTTTACTCTAAAATCATATATTAGAGATACCCCTCATTTTCTGGAAATATGCAATAACTATATATGGAGGAGTTTCTATTCTTATTCTCCTAGATCTCTCCATGGACTTTGACACAGTTGACCATCCTCTTCTTATACAAATCCTCCACTCTCTTGGCATCCATGACACTGCCCTCTCTTGGTTTACATCATATCTAGATAATCAAACATTTAGTGTGTCCTTCTCTGGCTCATCTTCATTTCCTTGCCCTCTGACTGTTGGCGTACCTCAAGGTTCTGTCCTAGACCTCCTCCTTTTCTCCATCTACACTTCCTTGCTTGGCACCCTAATACATTCTTTTGGATTTCAATACCATTTATATGCTAAGGACACCCATATTTTCCTCTCTGCGCCAGAACTCTTCTAACCCAAGCTGCCATCGACCTCTCTAGCATATCCTCCAGGATGTCTGCCCATCAACTCAAACTCAATATGTCAAAGACAGAACTTCTAATCTTCCCATCCTCTTCCATAGCTGTTGACAATCATCACTCCCACCTCTCAGGCCCGTTATCGTAGGGTTCTACTGGATCCTGCCCTCTCTTTCATTCCTCACATACAAACAATCACAAATTCTTAACACTTTCACCTAAAAAATATTTCCAAAATATATCACTTTCTCTTACAAGACACAACAAAAATTCTAAAACACTCTCTTATCATATCTCGCCTTTACTACTGCAGCTCTCGCCTTGCTTGTCTCTCCTTCCCCCATCTCTCTCCACTTCAGTAATGAATGCCTCTGCAAGATTCATCTACCATACTCATCACTCTACTGTATGTCTGCAGCTCCTCTCTTTCAGTTACTCTACTGCCTTCCCATAGCCACCAAAACAAAATTTAAAATCCTGACCCTAACATATAAATCCTTCAATAATAATACACCCTCTTATATCTCTGCTCTTGTCTGTAAATACTCTCCCAACATTCCTCTTCTCTCTGCTTATGACCTTCTTCTTTCTTCCTCTCTTGTCACTTCCTATATATGTGGTTACATCATTTATTTGCACTAGGAGGTGGCGCGCTGGTCTCCCTCTACCCCCATTTTTGTCTTGTACTTACTTCAAGGAATACTACGTGGACAGTATTCTGCTTAATAGTAGCACACTTCCATTTGACTGAGAAATCTATATGATCTGAAGTGACAAAAACAACTCAGTACTCCTGGAATCAAGATCAGGAACTTTGAGCTTTTACCGTTTCTTCTGTCGCAGAGACGGTATCTCTTCAGGTGGGACAATATACACAACTTTGTGTTTCATCAATTCTTGAGATTTTCTTATAGAGACTCAGTACAGTTAAAAGGCTGTCTAATACTTTCTGTGTTAATCCTCGGGTGTTATATATATTCTTTATACACTTTATATACATTTACCAATAACATTATGTGCCAGCGCTCCAATATTTGCACACTTATTCCAAGTAGTGCATATTTCTGTAAGAAGCAGAGAAATAGGCCAGTAATTAGGTGGAGACGCTGGATCAGATGAAGGTTTTTTAAGGAATGGGTGTAATAATGACTTGTTTTAAAGGTAATGGAAACTTGCCAGTGTTAAGGGAAAGGTTTAAAAGATGTGTGAGAGCTGGGATAAGTGTGGTAGAGAGCGGAGAGATCAGCTGTGATGGAATAGGATCATGTTGACAAGTTGTAAGATGAAAGGTAGATAAAAAACTAGAGACTTCATCCTCAGTTACAGGGTCAAAAGTGGCAATGATAGAAGAGGGAATGGGTAAAGATGAAGGCTGGGTGTTGTCAGTTTCTTGAGAGGAGAGTGAGTTAGGGCGAGACTGAGAGTAGAGGTTGTTACATCATTTTTAAATTGTATTATTAAAGTGGCTAGCCCCTGCATGGCAAGCCCCATCATCTGTAGTCAGGTATCAAAATAATTGTGAAATAGTTGTGAGTAAGGATGCATTCTATTAGTTTAGCAATAACATCAGGGCCATATTTATGAACTTCAATCATTCCTCAGTTCTATCTTTGTTTGGGATGTTTCTATAAAGAGACTATATATCCACTGTTAGAAGTAGTGTGTTAGCTGGTAGATCTTTAAACTGACTGAATTTGTTTAGAAAATTTGAAGCCAAGGCAATGCTGTTTGCCACACAATGTAAAGCTTTTGCTACACTGAGGACCTTCGGGGCTCATTGCGGGGCTCATATATATATATATATTATATATATATATATAAAAAAAAAAAATATATATATATATATATATATATATATTAGCGACTTGTCCGTCAAAAATGATGGGGCAATAAAATTTGAAGCCATGGCAATGCTGTTTGCCACACAATGTAAAGCTTTTGCTACTCTGAGGACCTTTGGCGCTCATTGCGAGCCTCTCCTCTTGTGTGCTGTTGCTCCTCTGAGCACCTTCGGCGCTCATTGCGAGCGTCTCTCCTTATGTACTTTTGCTCCTCTGAGCACCATCGGGGCGATATATATAACTGCAGTGTGAAAAGTTACAATTTTTTAGTGCAGTGGAAAGTATACATTTTTATTTTCCATTACTAATTAATACTTATTAAATTAATGTACCTTAATAATTAATTCTGAATGAACAAATATATTAGGAAGTGCGAAGTAGTAATGTATTCATAAAGTAACGGCAGTGTAAAATATGCTATTATGCATATTATTTTTTTTATATATATATATTTTTTAATAATAATTAATGAATTAATTACTTAATAAATTAATATATTTTACCTATTTGTAATGAATATATCCAGCAATCAATATCCTGAAGAGCTAACAATCTCTTTTGATTTTCCTGTGCCTTGTAAAAGTATTCACCCCCCTTTGGCATTTTCCGTGTTTGTTGCCTCACAACCTGGAATTAACATGGATTGTTTCCTCCTTGCAAAACTGCTCCAGCTCCTTCAAGTTGGATGGTTTGCGCTTGTGAACAGCAATCTTTAAGTCTGACCACAGATTTTTTATTGGATTAAGATGTGGGCTTTGACTAGGCCATTCCAACACATTTACATGTTTCCCCTTAAACCATCAAGTGTTGCTTTAGCAGTGTGTTTGGGGTCATTGTCCTGCTGGAAGGTGAACCTCCGTCCTAGCCTGAAATCACGCACAGAGTGGTACAGGTTTTGCTCATGAATATCCCTGTATTAAGCACCATCCATCTTTCCCTCAACTCTGACCAGTTTCCCAGTCCCTGCTGCCTAAAAACATCCCCACAGCATGATGCTGCCACCACCATGTTTCACTGTGGGGATGGTGTACTTTTGGGGATGTGATATGTTGGGTTTGCACCAGACATAGCGTTTTCTTTTATTGCCGAAAAGTTCAATTTTAGGCTCATCAGACCAGAGCACCTTCCTACATAAATTTTGTGAGTCTCCCACATGCCTTTTCGCAAACTCAAAATGGGCCATTTTGTTTTTTGCTGAAAGAAATGGTTTATTGTCGTCCTATGTACAGATACTCCAGTCTCTGCTGTGGAACTCTGCAGCTCCTTCAGGGTTACCTTAGGTCTCTCTGCTGCCTCTCTGATTAATGCCCTCCTTGCCCAGTCCATGAGTTTTTGTGGGTAGTTGTCTCTTGGCAGGTTTGCTGTTGTGCCATGTTCTTTCCATTTTGTTTTGATAGGGGGATCATCAAAGATTTGGATATTTTTTATAACCTAACCCTGACTTGTACTTCTCAACAACATTGTCCGTTACTTGTTTTGAGAGTTCCTTGGTCTTCATGGCAGTGTTTGGTTAGTGGTGCCTTTTGCTTAGGTGTTGCAGCCTCCGGTGCCTTTCAAAAAAGGTGTGTATATGTAATGACAGATCATGTGACACTTAGATTGCACACACGTGGACATCATTTCACTAATTATGTAACTTCTAAAGGTAATTGGTTGCACCAGAGCTTTTTATGGGCTTCATAACAAAGGGGGTGAATACATACCCACATGCCAATTTTCTGTTTTTCATTTCTAAAATACTGTTTTATGTATATATTTTTCTCATTTCACTTCACCAACTTAGGCTATTGTGTTCTGATCCATCACATCAAATTTAGATGAACTTAAGGCTGTAATAGAACAAAATAGGTAAAAAGTCAAGAAGGGGGGGGGGGGGGTGGATACTTTTGCAAGACACTGTACAGTTGGACTGTTGCTGACCTGATGAGAAAGTGTCAGCAATGGGGCAATTGTGAAGTATAAATAGGCTGCGTGCGCGAGGCCAAACCGTTGGTTTAGACGGGTAAAACGCCATTTTAGATTTGTAATGTTATTAGTTGCAAGTTAGTGTTGTAAAATGGTGGCGATTGTCTGTGTTACACGGCTCGCAAGCATTTTCAGTCCTTTCTAATAGTGTATTTTGTACCTTGTATGTTCCTGGGTAAAAGTGGTACGCGTCTGGCGGTGTTTTGCGTGGTTCGGGGTCGTGTAGCCTCGTTTTCATTTTTTTCGTTAATCATTTTTTTCTTGCTTAGCCGATTTTCGAGTCCCAAAACTTTGCAAATTCAGCTTAAATTTGCGTGCAACCTCATTCCCAGGCGTCCTGACAGGCCCCCCATGCTGTGTTTGAGTTTTTTTTTTTTTTTGCTTTATTTTTTCGTGTTTTTTGATTTGCGTGTTTTGGCCTTTAAATTGATATATTTCTGACCTCGTGTTTTTTTTTCTAAGTACTTCCCCTTGCAATTTTTTTTCCAAGTCCTGCGTTTCCTAACTGCTTTGCGGCTAAGTCCCGTGTTTTTCAATGCCTCAACGGTTCGCCACGCTTCGCAATGCTCGCGCTCATTTCTGCCTAAGTCCTGCATGTTTCAATGCCTCAACTGCTTGCTTCGTGAGGCTCGCATGGCGCTCATCGGCTAAGTGCTAGAAGCTTGGAAGACTTCTGTGCTTCAATCGCTCGCAAGTGTGACGACGAATCGCAGTTTGACAATTGTAATATGTGATATATATATATATATATATATGTGTGTATGTGTATATATATATATGTACGTGTGTGTGTGTGTATATATATATATATATATATATATATATATATATATATATATATATATATGTGTGTGTGTATGCGTGTGAAGGAGCAGCATTAGAAATATATGCTAACGAGGAAATTGCCCAACAAAAATGAAGGGAATAAAATTGTAAATCTGGCAATGCTGTTTGCCACACAATGTTAGGATTTAGCCTCTCTGATCACCTTTGCAGCTTATCGCGTGGTTCGCAATGAGCACCTTCTGCGTTAATTGCGAGCCTCTCCCCCCATGCACTTCATTGCAAAGCAGGGAAGTTGATCACCTTTGGCGTTTATTGCAAGCCTCTACCCCCCATGTAGTTTAGGGGCCTTGGGTTAAGTGTTACTGCCTTGGGTTAAGTGTTACTGGCTTGATGTAAGTGTAACTGCCTTGGGTTAAGTGTTACCGGTTTGGTGTAAATGTTACTGCCTTGGGTTAAGTGTTACTGGCTTGTGTTAAGTGTCACGTCCTTCGGGCTGTTTTTTACTGCCTTCAGCCTCGTTTTAATCGCATTACGTTTTTTCGGCCGTTATTTTTTTTTTCTTGCTTAGGCGATATTCAAGCTCTCCCCCTGTGCTGTGTGTAAGTGTGTAAGTTAATTTGAGGCATCATTGTTTTTTTTTTGCTGATGTTTCAAATTGCGTGGTTCAGGCATTTTACGTGCTTCGGTCCTAAGTCCTACAGGGTTCACGATTCTAGTTGCGTGGTTCGGTTGTTTTACGTGCTTCGGTCCTAAGTCCTACGGGGTTCGCGATTTCAGTTGCGAGGTTCGCCAGTTTTACGTGCTTCAGTCCTACTCAGCGATCATTGCAGCCTAAGTCCCGTGGGCCTCGCGATGAGTGCCGCAGGCACTCATCGCGAGCCCTGCAATGAGTGCCTTTGACGCAAAGTCCCACGGGCCTCGCAGTCGCAATATTTTTTAAAGATAATAATGTTTAAAATGGAGGGAGAAACAAAACAGTACTGAGTCATGCAGAACCAACTTGGTGTGCAACTTTCTAGTTGCGGTCTGTTGCTGGTAAATTATCACCCTGTCCTTCTGTGGGTGCAAGATGTTCCTCCCACGTGCTGTTTAGTCTCTGTTTGTGTAATTAATCTATTTGCTCATTTAACAAATTATTATATTTGCTGTATCATAGTATCTGCTTGTATCATTATTGGCTCAGACATAAAATACCTGACCTAGGCACAGAGTGATAGATAGAGAGTTATGGAAATGGGGGTGGGGGTGGTATTGAGGGATGGAGGAGATGTGCAGAAGGGGAGGTGGATAGAGAGGGAGAGAGAGGGATAGAAGAAGAGTCATATAATTTATCTCTAACTTTCTATCTCCCTCTCTCTCTATCCCTTCCTCTCTCTCTAACTTTATATCTCCCTCTCTCAATGTAAGGGGAGGGGCAAGGTTTCTATTTTCCGCCCCACCAAGTTGGAAAGTCACCAGCCACCACTGATCAAAATGGCAGAAAAACAGCCACAAGAATTGTGTATAACATGTATATATGTGCATATATATATATATATATATATATATATATATATATATATATAATACTGTATATTATTGCCACAAAAACTGCATTATATTTAAGGTTGCAGTACAGGTTTGTGCAACTTAAGGCTAGAAAAATGCAGGAAGAAATTGGGGAGTATGCATTAAGTGACATCACAGGGGTCTACATGCGTGTCATCAGTAATATCATGGATAGTGTCACCTAATGTCACTGATGATGTCATAAATGATGTCATCAGAAACAACCTTTGCAGGATGGGATGTTCAGTTTGCCTAGCCTTTAAGGTGCTCCATCCTGCTCTGCAACCTTAATTTAAGTCAATACATTTCCAGTGTTTTCTCAATTTCATTGTAATAAAAATATTTTTAGTTAAAAAAAACGTTATTCTCTTTATTTGTAATCTAAAAATGACACAACTAATTTTATCAATGTATTATATTATTTGAAATAAAAAAAAATAACTTTGACCTTTCCTAATCAGCTGACACATGAACATACATGCTTACAAATATAAGCCAATGCCGTCTAAGGCCTTTAAAGAATCGAAGACAGCTCCATGCCGATAACAGCATTGTATTTTTTCTTTTTGATTTATGAATAGTAAGTATGGCGAGATAGCAAGGACAAAGGAAAATTACATGTGAAATTAGTTTAAAAAACTTCTCTCATACATGGTTGTTTTTGATGAAATAAAAGCCTTACAAAATGAATATGATGAATGTCTGCAAGCTATCCCTCAGCAGAACAGCAGATATGTTTCCTGTTTGCATTGGGACAATTATAAAAGTTTTCACAGAAAGGACTTCTTATGAGGATAAGGACACATCCCACTGATATATACTGTAGAGACAAGAGCCTGGGGTCCACAACATGACTCCTAGGTGCTTGTTGAGGGGCTCACTCCATTAGTGCTGTAACAGTGAATGTGTAGAATGAGCTGTCTGGATGTACATTTTCTGGGGAAGGAGCGGTATTCCAGGAATAATAATAATACAGTGATGGAGCTAGTGAATGGAGGGCCCTGGTGCAAAAAAAAAAAAATGATGGGCCCCCCTCACTATATATATATACAGTATCTCAGTATCTGAGTACACCCCTCTCACATTTTTGTAAATATTTTATTATATATTTTCATGTGACAACACTGAAGAAATGACACTCTGCTACAATGTAAAGTAGTAAGTGTACAGCCTGTATAACAGTGTAAATTTGATGCCCCCTCAAAATAATTCAACACAAAGCCATCACATACATAGTTGTGAGCAAGCGGGTTGTTGCTAACGCTGCAGGATTGCGAAGCGAGGGCCTCAGTTGCTGGCATGGAATGCCGAAGGCGCTCCTTGCCAGCAACTGCAGACCTCGCAAAATTTACGGACTTACGAGAAACAAATACAAGACGCAGAACTTAGAAAATCCGCGCACATGAAAACATTAAAAACTCAGCGCACATGAAAACATTAAAAACTCAATAAATACATACAACAAATACATAAAAAGCTTACATACAGCAAGGGGGAGCACCCAGGAACTTGAAAACTGAAGCTACACCTCAATTTCACTCGAAATACAAGAGTTTAGACAAAAATCCAGAAAAACCCGAAAATCCTCTAAGCGAGAGAAAAAATGGCCGCAGAAAAAAACGACATCATGGAGCTGGTGAATGTTAGAGATCTTGCACTCCCCCACCTTCCGTTTGAGGATGCCCCACAGATGCTCAATAGGGTTTAGGTCTGGAGACATGCTTGGCCAATCCCTCACCTTTACCTTCAGCTTCTTTAGCAAGGCAGTGGTCGTCTTGAAGGTGTGTTTGGGGTGCTTATCATGTTGTAATACTACCCTGTGGTCGAATCCGAAGGGAGGCGATCATGCTCGGCTTCAGTATGTCACAGTACATGCTGGCATTCATGGTTCCCACAATGAACTAGCTCCCCAGTGCCGGCAGCACTCATGCAGGCCCAGACCATAACACTCCCACCACCATGCTTGACTGTAGGCAATACGCACCTGTCTTTGTACTCCTCACCTGGTTGCCACCACACACTCTTGACCCCATCTAAACCAGATAAGTTTATCTTGGACTTATTGGACCACAGGACATGGTTCTTGAAATCCACATCCGTAGCCTGCATGTCTCCAGCAAGCTGTTTGCAGGCTCTTTTGTGCATCATCTTTAGAAGAAGCTTCCTTCTGTGTTGACAGCTATGCAGACCAGTTTGATGCAGACAGGCTGACCCCCCACCCCCCACCCCTTCAACCTCTGCAGCAATGCTGGCAGCACTCCTATGTCTATTTCCCAAAGACAACCTCTGGATATGAGGCTGAGCACCTGCACTTAACTTCTTTGGTCGACCATGGCGAGGCCTGATCTGAGTGGAACCTGTCCTGTGAAACCACTGTATGGTCTTACCCATCATGCTGCTGCTCAGTTCCAGGGTCTTGCACCGCACCCTCCAGTCAAACGTACCTGTGTGTATGTGAGGAGTGAAAGCTGCTGCTGCTAGAACAGCCCTCACAGACTATATACTTAGCAGAGCATTCTATGTGCAGCTAATCTAGGCCTCATTTAATAGTAACTCTCAAGCAACCAGAAACTACATTTATCTGGCATCTATCAATTCCCATGGGTGCCAGACAGGATAATCTTTGATTTTTTTCTCCCCCCTCCTTTATTTCTCACCCCTCTCCCTCCCGCTTTCTCTTCCCCCTCTCCCTCCCCTTTCTGAGGATGGGGAGGTTTAGGATGGGGAGGGTTTAGGATGAGGATGGGGGAGTTTAGGATGAGGATGGGGAGGTTGAGGATGAGGATGGGGGGGTTGAGGATGAGGATGGGGGGGTTGAGAATGAGAATAAGGAAGGGAGGGTTGAGGAGGGGGGATTTAGGAGTGGGGGTTGAGGAGGGGGGATTGAGGATGGGTGGTTGAGGATGGGGGGGTTGAGGTTGAGGAGGGGGGTTGAGGAGGGAGGTTGAGGAGGGGGTTAAGAATGAGGAGGGTGTTTGAGGATGGGGGTTGAGGTGGATGGGGGTTGAGGTTGAGGAGAGGGGTTGAGGAGGGAGGTTGAGGAGGGGGGTTGAGGACGAGGAGGGGGTTGAGGAGGGAGGATGAGGAGGGAGGATGAGGAGGGGGGATGAGGAGGGGGGCTGAGGAGGGTGTTTTAGGATGAGGAGGGTGGTTTAGGATGAGGATGGGCGGTTGAGGTTGAGGATGGGGGGTTGAAGATGGGAGGTTGAGGATGAGGAGAGGGTGGAGGTTGAGGAGGGGTTGAGGATGAGGAGGGTGTTGAGGAGGGGGTTGAGGAGGAGGGTTGAGGAGGGAGGTTGAAGAGGGTGATAAGGGAGGAGGGGAACAGACACAGGGAAGGGAGAAGGGGAAGAGACACAGGGAAGGGAGAGGGGTGAAGAGACACAGGAGAGAGGGGAGAAGAGACACGGGAGAGAGAGGGGGGACACAAGAAAAGGGCACACAAGAGGGGGACACAGAGGGCACAAGAGGGACACAGGGGGCAGCACATTTCCCACCCTCGGCTTATACTCGAGTCACTAATTTTTCCCAGTATTTTGTGGTAAAATAGGTGCCTCGGCTTATACTCGGGTCGGCTTATACTCGAGTATATACGGTACATCCACACACACATCCACACCCATTTATATTACTTAAAACTTTTTAGGGGGGAGCAAATATATAATCGGGTTAAATGGTAGACAATAGAAAGACAAGAAGGCAAAACAAAAACAAAGGGAAAGCAAAGGAGGTAGTTAAAAGGTAACTTATCCTAGGACAGTTCTAATACAAGTGAACCGAATTTACCGAAGCCCATCTTATTTAACGTGACCATCATGTACTCCCACCCTACCCTGTCAATCACTTTTTCAGTGTCTAATGACATGAATAGGGTGGGAGCAGCTGAGAATTTTGCCTCTATCATCAAATTCATCAATTTCTGTACATTATCTTGTCCATAACTTCCTGATATAAACCCTGTTTGGTCCTTCTGAATAAATTTATCTAGCATGTTTTTTATTCTATTTGCCAGAATCTTTGCATACACTTTCAGATCAATATTCATTAAAGAAATTGGTCTGTAATTTTCACAGCGCTGCAACTCCTGTTTATTTTTCGGTATCATAATTATCTTTACCTTAAGCATCTCCTCTGGAACTGAACCTTCCTTAGCAAAGTCATTAAATAATATTTTCATATATTTACTTATTATTGGAAAAAATATTTTATAGAAAGCGTAAGTATACCCAGCTAAACCAGGAGACGTGTACAGTTTTAAACTTCTTCAATTTCAAGTTCAGTAAATGGATTATTCAGTTTATCCAACTCTCTGCATGATATTCTTGGTAACTTGCTTTCCTCCAAAAATGTCTCTATATCTTCCTTTGTTAGTTTTCTAAATGACGGATGATTAGCCAAGTTATCCAGCTTTTGATAATAATTTGCGAAAGTTTTAGCTATTTCATTTGGTTTATAAATATATTTACCTTCACTACGCAAATATTCAATTCTAGTACTTACATTTAGTTTTTTTTATTTTATTTGCAAGAATTTTACTAATTTTATTATCATGATAATGATAGACCTGTTGTCTCCTCCAAACTGTTTTATCCAAAATACTTTGATTAATTTTATTTATCTGGTTTTGCAATTTCTTAATTTCTATGGTGGTATTATTATTTGGATTTATTTTATTACTCTGCTCTAATTTATATAGTTGAACTTACAATTTTCGCAGAGGCAAACTTCTTTGTTTTGTCTGTTGAATTTTTTTTTAAATAAAAATGCCCCGAATAAATGCTTTAAAAGTTCCCCACAGCGTGCGACTACTTATGTCTACTTCATCGTTAATCTCAAAGCATTTATACATTTCCTTTTCAAGGGACAACTTAGTCTCCTCGTCTTCCAGCAATGTATCATCCAGTTTCCAGAGAGGTCTACTGTATTGCGGATTATCTAATTTTATTTCCACTATAAAATAAGCATGATCTGATATTGTATTCGATCCTAACTCAGCTTTATTTACTTTATTAATGCACCTATTTTCCACCAGTACCACATCTATTCTTGAGTATACATTGTAAGTATGGGAAAAGCAGGAGTAATCTCTTTGATTCAGATGTAATATTCTCCAAATAACAAAAATATTAACTAAATAAAACTATTCCATTGCGTGATTAGTTATGTGGTTAATTCTAACAAGCTTAGGGTGTTTATGTATAAACCGCCATAGTTGACCAAATTTTATATATCCTCCTATACTATCTATACAGTGTATTTGTCAAATTCTCTAATTGCTGTGTTATTATCAATCTCATATTGCTTTAAGTGAAAGTGTCTTTATAACTATTCCCTTATCACATCTAGTCATGTTTTGTGAAACTTATTACAATCTTACTTTCCACTTATAACCTTTTCCCGTACCTCCTGCACTCATTCAATCACTTTATTAATCCCTTAAGGATTTTTTACAATATTACTGAAAAGTAGCTACTCCCAAACTCTATTCCTCTTAAATGTTAGAGCTTTATAACCCCCAATGTTGGACTTCTACTTTGAAAAAAACAAAGTATTTGTATACCTATAAACCTCTATTTCCCCGTTCTAATTGCACCCTTAGCTACCATTTTTTAGAGTCAGAAAGACACATATCCCTCAATGGATTAACTCTAAAAATTCATATTAAAGATAGCCAGTCAATTGTTCAATCATATTGTTCACAATGTCCGATGTTACTTCAATTGCCAATCCGGTTTGGGTAAACTTAATCCTCGTAGGCCTCTTATCTAATGAGAGATTCCAAGACTTCACCAGCTCTTCGCCTTGATCCACCAAGCTGATTTTGTGCTATTGGGAATCTTTCTGTACTATCAGTCCCCCTTGAGATAGCCATTTATATCTTACTCCTTCATTCCTTAACAATTGAGTGATCTTGACGCATGACAAGATTTTTGCTCTAAAACTGGCTCTTAATATAGTCTCTTTTGATGACAGATGATGAAATTTGACTATAACATCTCTGGGGATACTCTTATCAATAAAAGCAGGTTTGTTAATCCGATGGAATAAGTCTAATCTGATTTCTTCTTGGGACAAAGTAGGAACCAGAGATGAAAATACTTTGAGTAAATATATTTTTAACTCCTCCTCCAAAATAGCTTCAGGCTATTCTTTGATTCTTAAATTACATTTTCTTGATCTGTCTTCCATGTTACACATTTTATTGGAAAGCTCATAAATTTGTCCTTCTAATCTTGTGGTGTATGACAGTAATGTATTATGATCCACAACTAACTTGTCAAACTTAATTTCTAGATCAAGGGTTTTATTATTAACTTCTTTAATTGCCTTGGAATTTTCCGTCATCTGGACTTTGAGGTTGGACATAAAGTTATTCTGAAAATCGTGGAAAAGTTTCTCCATCTTAGATACCGTAAGTAGGTCTTGAGTCTGTGAGACAGAATAATTATTTGTAGAGTTATCAGATAGCATTGTCGAATTTGAATCAGGTATTTTATCTCCCTGAGATGGATCCATAGATAAAGCCTCTAGTTCATTATCTTTATTTTTGCCCCAAAAAATCTCTTGATATCAGATCAATAAAGCTTTGAAATAATTTTGCCAACGACATAGGCCCTTTGAGACACTTACATGGTTAATAACCTCTTGTGCAAATAAATTATTATCAATGTAGTGGCAAATCGAGATCAATGCGTAACTCTCATGTTTATAACTCATGTTTATAACTGCTTATTCCAATGTGTCAGATCAATGCAGATTTGATTAATTTGCCTTTGTTCCTGAACTCTTTAACTCTCAGTGATGGTTTATAACCAATTATTCAGTTGTCACACTTCCATTATGCTTTTAATTACTTTATAAGCGGCATAAACCCTTTGTATTTCCAGCTCCTTTACCTGTGAGTTTGCCAGCAATTGTTATAAATCTGAACCCATTAAAGAAGTCCTGGATTGTTATTGACTATGAACTCATTGCATTGTATAGTAACAGTCCATAGTAACAGTCCATAAGCCAAAACCTTAAAGCTCAAAAGTGTATAATTTGCATAAATCCTTAATCCTTAACGGATACTTAGCTTTAGTAGTCTTCCACCAAAATCATAGGTGTCTCCTTGTAGATATCCAGATAGCAGCGATTACTACTTTATCAGCCTAACTTGTTTCCAGTATTCACTGTGGGAAAGGCTTATTCGCCACCTCCACTGATCTCTACCGCCAAGGATTCCTGGCCCATGTCTCACGCTGCAAACTCTTCATTGCAAACAGTTACTCTGTTTTTTAGACCCCCTGGTGATCTTGGCTGGGTAACAGGACGCCTGGAGTCATGCCGACTGCACACAGGTTATTTTCACACTGCTTCGGGGATCAACTCGCATCTGCATCGCCTTTGCCCTTTCAGCATATGTCCAGGACTCCAGGTCTCCTCCGTCACACCATCCAACCATGGGGAGCCCAGGGCAGCAATCTAGGCGCAACCTACTACCGCTCAAGCGGCCACTGCAAGTTCTTCCGGACACCCCCCCCCATCGACTCCTAGGTGCTTGTTGAAGGACTCACTCCTTCAGTGCTGTAACAGTGAATGTGTAGAATGTGCTGTCTGGATTTACATTTCCTGGCAAAGGAGCCGTATTCCAGGAATAATAATAATACAGTGACGGAGCTAGTGAATGGAGGGCCCTGGTGCAAAAAAAAATGTTGGGCTCCCCTCTGGTGCCAACGTATATATTATATATATATATAATATATATATACTTATATATATATATATAACTAGAGAATTGCCCGTCAAAAAATGACAGCAATGAAATTGTAAGGTAGCTAATGCTGTTTGGTGTGTAATACTAAAATATATAATACATTAATAAATGAATATACTTTACCTATTTTGAAGCATTGTGTTGAAGAGCTGACAATCTGTTTTCATGCTGCTGCAGCATTAGTGGTGTGGAGCTGCTGTGTAAGCGTGGTGAATGTGTGCAGTGTAATAGTGTGCGTGCACGAGACGAAGCCGTTAGCGTAGTGGTGTACTTCCGCATTGGCGTAAAATGGCGGGTTATCTGTGTTATGCGTCTTTGCGGATTATCCGTCGGTGCTTCGTGGTGGTTTTCGAGTTTCGTGTGTTGTTTTGCGAGTGTGTTGTGGTGTTTTACGTGTTGAGAGTGCTGTAGCCTCGTTTTCGTTTTTTTTCGTCGGCTATTTTTTCTCTCGCTTAGCGATTTCATTAGTGTTTAAAGTGTTTTATTTTTATTTAAATGAAAGTGTAACTTGGTTTTTTGAGGTGCTGGATGGTTCCTCTTGCTGTAGGTAAGTTTTTTATGTGTGTGTTGTTTGTATTTATTGTGTTTTAAATGTTTGTATGTCGGCATGTTGCGTCCGATGTTTGCGAGGTCGTAATGTCTGGTAAAGTGTCTCGTCTGGTGTTTGCGTGTGTAGCCTCGTTTTCGTTTTGTTCGGCGGCCATTTTTTCTCTCGCTTATCAAATTTTTTATTGTGCAATCTCTTTTATTTTGAGTTAAATGAAGGTGTAAGTTGCATTTTGGAGGCCCTGGATGCTCCCTGTTGCTGTAGGTAAGCTTTTTATGTATGTGCTGTGTGTATGTATTGTGTTTTAAATTTTGTAATGTTCGCGAGTTGCGTCCGAGTGTTGCGAGGCCGTAATGTGTGTGAACGTGTGTCGTATGTTGTTTGGGTTGCTCGTAAAATGTAGCGAATGTCGTAATGTGTATGTCGTGTTATTTGCGTTGCGATGTGAAGTTTGCGAGGGTCGCAGTTGCTGGCATGGAGCGCCTTTGCGAGGGCCTTGGCTCGCTGCGCGAGCCCGCAAGCGTTAGCAACAACTTGCATGCTCACAACTATATATGTGATATATATATATATATATATATATATATATATATATATATACAGTATCTCACAAAAGTGAGTACACCCCTCACATTTTTGTAAATATTTATTTATATCTTTTCATGTGACAACACTGAAGAAATTATACTCTGCTACAATGTAAAGTAGTGAGTGTACAGCCTGTATAACAGTGTAAATTTGATTCCCCCTCAAAATAACTCAACACAAAGCCATTAATGTCTAAACCGTTGGCCACAAAAGGGATTACACCCCTAAGTGGAAATGTCCGAATTGGTCCCAAAGTGTCAATATTTTGTGTGGCGACCATTATTTTCCAGCACTGCCTTAACCCTCATGGGCATGGAGTTCACCAGAGCTTCACAGGTTGCCACTGGAGTCCTCTTCCACTCCTCTGTGATGACATCATGGAGCTGGTGGATGTTAGAGATCTTGCACTCCCCCACCTTTCATTTGAGGATGCCCCACAGATGCTCAATAGGGTTTAGGTCTGGAGACATGCTTGGCCAGTCCATCACCTTTACCTTCAGTTTCTTTAGCAAGGCAGTGGTCGTCTTGGAAGTGTGTTTGGGGTCCTTATCATGTTGAAATACTGCCCTGTGGTCCAGTCTCCAAAAGTCTGCTTCAGTATGTCACAGTACATGCTGGCATTCATGGTTCCCACAATGAACTGTAGCTCCCCAGTGCCGGCAGCACTCATGCAGGCCCAGACTATAACACTCCCACCACCATGCTTGACTGTAGGCAATACGCACCTGTCTTTGTACTCCTCACCTGCTTGCCACCACACACTCTTGACACCATCTAAACCAGATAATACATGTCCGTAGCCTGCTTGTCTACAGCAAGCTGTTTGCAGGCTTTTTTTGGGCATCATCTTTAGAAGAAGCTTCCTTCTGGGATGACAGCCATGCAGACCAGTTTGATGCAGTGTGCGGCATATGGCCTGAGCACTGACAGACTGCCCCCCACCCCCCACCTCCTCAACCTCTGCTGCAATGCTGGCAGCACTCCTATGTCTATTTCCCAAAGACAACCTCTGTATATGACGATTGAGAACGTGCAATTAACTTCTTTGGTCCACCATGGCGAGTCCGGCACTGAGTGGAACCTGTCCTGTGAAACCACTGTATGGTCTTACCCACCATGCTGCTGCTCAGTTTCAGGGTCTTGACAATCTGTTATACAGGCTGTACACTTACTACTTTACATTGTAGCAGAGTGTCATTTCTCCAGTGTTGTCACATGAAAAGATATAATAAAATATTTACAAAAATGTGAGGAGTGTACTCACTTTTGTGAGATACTGTATATACTGTAGACTCTCAGTAAACCAGAACTCAAGCCACCAAAACTCTCAAGCAACCAGAAAAAATACTGTCCTTTAAATAAAATGAAAAATGTATAGGACTCAAAAATGCCAGGAGCCAGGTTGTCGTGCCACAAAATGCTTACAGGCACCTAGGTTGCATCCACTGTATGTTTCTGCAATTCAGTTTTACCTGGAAGCAGACAGGCCAGGTTCAGCACCAGGTTCAGACAGGCCAGGTTCAGGAGTGAAAGCTGCTGCTGCTAGAACAGCCCTCACAGACTATATACTTAGCAGAGCATCCTATGTGCAGCTAATCTAGGCCTCTTTTAATAGTAACTCTCAAGCAACCAGAAACTACAATTATCCGGCATCAATCCCCATGGGTGCCAGATGGGATAATATTTGATTTTTTTCTCCCCCCTCCTCTGTTTCTCCCCCTTCTCTCTCCCCTTCCCCCCTCCCTCCCTTGTTTCTTCCCGCTCCCACCCCTGTGTCTCTTGAGGGGGCCCACATTTTCTTTTTTCAACGGGGCCCCTCATGCTCTAGCTCCGCCACTGCCCCCTTCAAAGGATAGATAGATACCCCGGCACTGTTGGCCAATTACACCAGAGCGTTGTGTTTCTATCCTCCTAATAAACTTTCTCCTT
The DNA here is from genome assembly GCA_027410445.1 of Discoglossus pictus. Taxonomy (NCBI): domain Eukaryota; kingdom Metazoa; phylum Chordata; class Amphibia; order Anura; family Alytidae; genus Discoglossus; species Discoglossus pictus. The sequence goes on along the minus strand of CM050169.1, from coordinate 204,248,628 downwards.
ATTTTATCTTTCTGCACTCTTTTAAAAATAATCTATCAACTAAGTAGCCAATAGTAACTATTTCTTGGTTAAGAAATATATTTTGTACACCTTATTTCAATTTAATTTAACTTGACAATTCTTCCTCTTTTTTTGTTTGACCTAAATAGATAATAGATAATTTTATATCAAATCAGAACTTTGCCAGTCTGCACCATTAAATCAGATAAAGAATATCTATAAAGAATATTTTTAAAATGTATTTGGGGTCAAAATAAAACATGAATTAATAGAAAAAAAAAACTTTCAACCCCCTTCTGGATTGCTACCTTGTTGTAGTGAAGCAGCTTGTGAACCTCAATGAAGTTGGACCGCCCAAAATGGTTAGGTCATAGCAGAGAGGTAAAACAAATCTTGGTTCACTGGAGAAGGATCTGGCAGTATCTTTACCATGTAAACCTTATGTATTGGCACACCCAGACACAAACTGTCCATAGAGTTACAGAGAGTTGGACTAGAACAGCAACCATCTTTCAACTCAAGGCTAACAGAGATTTATCAGTACCAAATCTGCTAAAATATTATGAAGCAGCACAAATTAGTCAAATAACGTTATGGCATATTAAAGATGATAAGCCTACCTGGGTAGACATTGAGCAAAATATAAATCCTAAATATCATTAGAAAACATATTATGGCTAGATAAACTTACAAAAAAAGAATGTGAGGTATTTGGTTGCTATACTAAATATTCAAAAAAACAAAGTTAGAGGTGCTCAATCAGAGTACGAACTAACCTTAATAGGTTAGTTCTATGGACATGACAACCCACTCTGAGAGCAACCTCTTTTAGCCACTTGTGTCCTTCACAGGAAGAAATATCACGTGGTATATCAGTCTGATCTCACCCAATAAAGTGATCCAGCCCTGAACGTTTTGGCCCTCATTGGGCCTCGTCAGTGAGGTGTAGCTGATAACTCCCTAAGGCACAGTGAGCAAGGAGTTCACATCTGGAGTCCCCTATCACCCTCAGGGAGACTTATTGCTGTTTCTCCTGTTCAGGGTTGAATTGCCTGGCATTTCAGGGCGGGATAACTCTATAGGGAGAGACAGACTGATATATTACAGGATATTTCTCCCTGTGAAGGGCACAAGTGAGTTAAAAGAAGCTACTCTCTGAGTGGATTATCATGTCCATAGAACTAACCTATCAAGGTTTGTTCATTCTCTGATTGAGCGCCTCTATTTTTTTTATTTTTTTGTATACTAAATATTCATATAAATTATGGCAACAATTATACAATTTTTATGTCTAACGGGTCAGGGGTCAATTCTATCAATTTCCTGCGCCTTCAGTAATATACAAGAGGGGAGGGGGCAAGAAGCGCACAACCACCTCCTAGTGCAGATAAGTAAAACATTTTTCAAGTGTAACTACAAAAACACAAAAAGCGTATGCCTGGTATATGCACACACACTAGAGATACTGTACGAATATACATACATACATGCATGTACAATAGTCAAAAGATTGCACTCACATTTAATAACCTCGTAAACAGAGGTAAGTTTTCACACGCAAAGGCACTTGGCACTTGTAGATGGAGCCATGCACATCCAGAAGCTTGACGGCATCGGAAGTATCCCATGATCCTGAAAAACGGGTTCTGGTATTGTATAGTGTGTATCAGGATCTATTGGTGGGATCAACCACTATGAGGCTGCACGTAAACCTCTTGTATGTAGGGTAAATACAATGTCCCTGGTTGGAATGCCAAAGAATATGTAATCCCTTTAATGGGTGGTTTGGCCCCTTAGATGTAATACCTCTTACCACACTTTTTCTATCAACAACTCACCGCTATCTCTCAAACTTACAAAGGGATGTACCAGACCAGGTCCCAATACGTGGTATGAAACAGAAAATAAAATGTAATAGATTCACAGCCCAAGGTGTGTTAAATCAAGTAAATGAAATAAAAAATATATACCACTCACAAACCTGTTTCTCTCCAATAAGAAGCTTTCTCAATGTGGTAAAAAGAATAACAACAAGATCAAATTCAGTCATATAGTTGAATTTTGATTAAATAGCATTCGGTAACGAAAAATATAGATTTTTTAATGACGCTAAATGTTGTACTTTTATAAAGCTGTAGTCACTATATGATACTAGCGACTTGCACGTCAAAAATGATGGGGCAATAAAATTGTAAGGCAGGTAATGCTCTTTGCCACAGACATTAATATTTTTGGTGGTCTGAGATCCTTTGGCGCTCATCGCATGGATTGCAATGAGCGCCCTCTGCACTCAATGCGAGCCTCAGAGGCGCTTTTGCTGTCATTGTAAGGTCGGCGCTGATCTTCTTTTTGTGCTTATTGCAAGGCTGTCCCCTGGTGTAGTTTGTGTGCTATGAGCAGCGTTGGCGCTGGTTGTGAGGCGCGCAGTGAATGGCTTTTGCTTTTATTGCAATAGTGTTTTTTTTGTGTATATGTATTTTTGTATGCTAATTAAATAAGTAATAAATTAATAAATTAATATACTTTACCTATTTGAAATATATGCAGGAAGCATTGTGCTGAAGAGCTGACAATCTGTTTTGATGCTCCTGCAGCATACAATGTAGGTTTGTACTGTTGTGGAGCTGAGGTGTAAGTGTCAATGTGTGCAGTGTGTAGTCTAAATAGGCTGCATGCGCAAGGGAAAACCATTAGTGTAGCTGGGTAGTTACGCATCCTGTAAGTTAGTGTTGTAAAATGGCGGCGAATGTGCATGTGGTACGCGGGTGTAGATGATTTAGCGTCCTTGCTAAAAGTGTATCTTGTACCTTGTACGGCTTTTTGGAAAAGCCGTATGTGCTTGTTGGTGTTTTGCGGCTTTAGGGTCGTGTAGCCTCCTTTTCGTTTTATTCGGTGGCCATTTTTTCTCTCGCTTAGGGGATTTCAGTGTGTCTAAACTTGGTAAATTGAACTTAAATTGAGGTGCAACTTCACTTGCAGAGGTCCTGGGTGCCCTCCATTGCTGTGGGTTAGGATTTCTTTGTCATCTTTTGTGTGTATTTTTTTGTTTTTTTTAATGTTTTCAGCTGCGCACGGTTCGGCCGTTAAAGTTGTATTTGCAGCCGACGTGGCAGCCTCCACCTCCGCAAATGCGGCCCATTGCTTCGCGAAGGGCCGCATTTGCGGCCTGCAATGAGCCGACGTTGGAGCCTCCACCTTCCACAAATGCATAATACCTAATTTTGATACAAAATTAAAGAAATAACAAAAAATTCTTCCAACAGAACTTGTAAGGGTATGCAATAGGAATCCAGAAAGGCAGGGTTGCTTGTCTTTAATTTTTAGTGTTATCAATTTTCATAAAAGGGCCCTCTACACAAACTAAAAAATCGGCCCACAATGTTGCAAGCCTTATCATACTGTTGCATAAACTATATATTTATATAAACAAATTTAAAGGTATTACGTAGAGCGTATTATACTCCATATAAATTACACACTATCTATCCTAGCTTCCAACACACTTGCTTTAGAGGTTGTGGACAAGTAGGTTCATATATGTATACCTGATGGTCATGTCCAAAAATTAACGCATTATGGAGATATGTAAATAAGTTATTATCTGATATGGTAGGACATAACTTTATTCTTACTCCTGAAATGGTGTTGTTAGAGGTAAATGTACGTATGCTTCTAAATATACCACAGAATCTCAGCAATACTATATGTGCAATAACTAAGGCCCCTATGCAGTTCTCTATTTTGTAAAGTTACACCCCTAAAAAGTGCTCAATAACTTTCCCAAGATATTCTATACACCTCTCTCAATATGATTACGAGAGAACTACTCACAATGCCTACGAATAAACCCCACTCGCTATATATTACACCTGCTTCCCCATTGATTTTCACACATCAGAAATATTACGACTTGCTTTTATACAAAATAGCTAACCAATTACAAATTACTCAAAATTACATTTACTCGTAATATCACAGATTTTTGCTAAAATTATTATTAGTACTAAATAGCACCCGTAAAGGTCACACGCGATTGCCCCCTACCCTGCTAATACCGATCCACATTCCCCCGATCACACCTGATCCCTGATCTACATAACCATGGTGTTCCATTGAGACCCCCATGGCACCTAAAATATTAATCCACTGTCCTAAGTGGCACCTAAATATTGTTGTTTAGATTGGCCCAATTACAGTGAATTGCAAAAGTATTCAGCCCCTTGACTTTTTACCTATTTTGTTACATTACAGCCTTGAGTTCAATGTTTTGTTAATCTGAATTTTATGTGATGGATCAGAACACAATAGTCTAAGTTAGTGAAGTGAAATGGGAATAATATATCCATAAAACTATTTTTTAGAAATAGAAAACAGAAAATTAGCATGTGTGTATGTATTTACCTTTTTTGTTATGAAGCCCATAAAAAGCTCTGGTGCAACCAATTACCTTCAGAAGTCACATAGTTAGCGAAAGGATGTCAACCTGTGTGCAATCTAAGTGTCACATGATCTGTCATTACATATACACACCTTTTTTGAAAGGCCCCAGAGGCTGAAAGACACAAGCAAGAGGCACCACTAACCAAACACTGCCATGAAGACCAAGAAACTCTCCTAACAAGTAAGGGACAATGTTGTTGAGAAGTACTAGTCAGGGTTAGGTTATAAAAAAAATATCCAAATCTTTGATGATCCCCAGGAGCACCATCAAATCTATCATAACCAAATGGAGAGAACATGGCACAACAGCAAACCTGCCAAGAGATGGCCACCCACCAAAACTCACGGACCAGGCAAGGAGGGCATTAATCAGAGAGGCAGTGCAGAGACCTAAGGTAACTGTGGAGGAGCTGCAGAGTTCCACAGCAGAGACTGGAGTATCTGTATATAGGACGACAATAAGCCGCACGCCAGAGGAATGCCATTACTTTCAGCAAAAAACAAAATGGCACGTTTTGTTTGCGAAAAGGTATGTGGGAGACTCTCCAAATGTATGGAGGAAGGTGCTCTGGTCTGATAGTGCTAAATACAGGGATATTCTTGAGCAAAACCTGTACCACTCTTTGCATGATTTGAGGCTGAGGCTGAGCAGTTTTGCAAGGAGGAATGGGCAAAATCCCAGTCATAAGATGTGGCAAGCTCATAGAGACTGATTGCCGCAAATGCTGGCTCTACAAAGTATTGACTTTAGGGGGGTGAATAGTTATGCACATTGACTTTTTCTGTTATTTTGTCCTATTTGTTGTTTGCTTCACAATAAAAAATAAATAAATCTTCAACGTTGTGGGCATGTTCTGTAAATTAAATGATGCAAAATCCTCAAACAATCCACCTTAATTATAGGTTGTGAGGCAACAAAACACAAAAAAATGCCAAGGGGGGTGAATACTTTTGCAAGACACTGTATATTTAAAATTAAAATTGAGCAGGGTGACATCAGAAAACCCATTCGGGTTGGCTGAAATATGATGGACATCTATTTCAGCCAATCAGAATGTGAAAAAAAGTATATTCTAAAGTGCTGCAACAGACATTTACGGCAGGGCAGTTTGTCCTAGAAGGAGCTTTGTTAGTTTAAGTAATCTTAATGTATAGCCAAGTTTTTTTTTGGAGGGCTCTTTCCTGGACCAGAAGATGCAGACATTGGCTTTAATCAAGATTGAAGAGGACCAGATCTTTTTCAATCAAGATAGATAGCAATTATAGTCCAGGGCAGAAATGTGAGGACCAGGGCATCGTTGATCATCAAGTATTATTCATTTTATTTTATTTTACAGTTTTAATATTTTTTTTTATTTTATTGTATAATTTTATTATTTTAAATTATTTTAAATTAGATTTTTTTATTTTAACTGTAATTCTTTTTTTATTGTCATGTAATTTTTGTTGTTGTAATTTAGGTTTTAAATTTTTAGTAATTTATTTTTATTTTTTATTTTGGATAATTCATTCTTTTTTATTTTTTCTAAGTTATTGGGATTGTTTATTGTGATTTTTACTTAGAGTGCCATGGCCTGGCAGACCTTGAGGACCCTCATGACAGTCCTTGAGGATCCCCATGGCAGTTAGGGGTTAATTTAGATACCATGGGGGTTCTTTTTGGATTTAAGGAGTTAATAGGATAACCATGGGGGTCTATATAAACCCCCATGATATGTTGTGGGCTAATAGGGATACCATGAGGGTCTGTATAGAACCCCATGGTATGTTGGGGGTTAATAGGGATACCATGGGGTTTATGCACATCAGGGATCAGGTGTGAACGAGGAAAAGGGGGATTGGGTGTGAGCGGGGAAGGGGGCGATGGCATGTATGGAGAGAATCCCCGGGGAATCTCATTGATGGCAGTGGGCTTGAGGAAAGTAATAATACTTAACACAGCATAGTTATGAATAGGGCTGTAAGTTTATAATGGGACATTCAAGAGAACCATGTAATCTAATATGTGAGATAATGTCAGAATGTAATAGTGAATAAAAATAATGATTATTTTGTATAAAATGTATGTTAAAAACACCAAGATATACCTCAAATTAGCTTCTTAATATTTATTATATTTAGCATTATCTTAAGGGGAAGAAAAAGTACATATGAGAGTTGCTGACCTAGCAGATCCTGAAGGTCCTGCTTGCACTGTATAAGATACACACAGTGTAATATGTAAAGAGACACTGGTACAGCACTTTATATTTACACACACATATACTGTACATACAACACAGAATACAGAACAGAGGAGGATGAGAGAGAGACAGAATGTATATGGGGATTGCCTCTGTATTAAAACTAAGTTGTTTGTAGGGTGACAGAGTCCATTTAACTATTAAAGCATAACTGTGCTCTAATAATACTATTTTTAAAAACTACCCTTGAAAATATGCAAAATATTTTTAAAATGGAAGATAAAATAATACAACCTGTAATATCTTTTACGTACAATTCTGTTGCTGTGAGATCTACCATCCTGATTTCTAGGGATCTTCCTTAGGTGACAGGAGGATTGCACAGGAAGTTTATATCTACACAATAGGAATGTGGCACCTACAAGCATCAGAACTCAGTAGCAGTAATGGAAAGCTCAATGATTTGGTATAAAACCCACAATGTAATATTGTATTTATATCTAGAAACATTTTGTCCACAATTACGTTTAATTGTTGAAAGGACTGTATAGAAAATGTCTGAGAACAGTGGTGCTTTAGACCAGTGCTCCTCAACTCCGGTCCTCAGGGCACACCAACAGTTCACATGTTAGGTATATCCCTGCTTGAGCACAGGTTAAGCTCTGCAAGTGATTAAACAGAAGTACTGAGCCTCTAATTAGCTTACCTGTGCTCAAGCGTTGATGAAAATATCGGAAAGATATGTCTGAAGAAATTATTTGCTGAGAAAAGGAACCGAGGCATGCTGCATAGAATGTAAATATCTCATTAGCTTTGATCATATGGGGCATATAGGCCCTTGGGCATATATTAAAGCAAAACTTAATGGGATTGAAGAAAGGGTTATTTGCTCTATACTTGCTCTATGTCTGTTCTCGGGCTTAGCCTGTATCTTCATATATATACCATATATGTTATATGACATTTCTGATTTTATAACTGTTACACAGTTTAACAAATACATTTAATTTAGTAGATTGATAGTATTTTGTTGTGTTTAATAGTAACACTAGATAATGGGTAATTTTTACTTCAAAAGTATCAATATCACATTATATTTTATTCAGATTATTTATTCTTAGATTCAGGTATCACTTTACTATAATTATTGAAAGTACACATCAATTTAAATGAACTTTTCTAATATACGAATATTTATTATGATATCTTGTTAAAGGACCTATATTTCATTCATTTGAATCTTAACCTTCACTCATTCTACACATGCACAAATCATTTTATCAGGTTTAGAATATATATGAATACAGCTACAGTATGTGCCAATATTAGCATGCCTATAGTAAGGAACATTAATGTTCTATTGTGGGTTTACACTAATGCTGCTCACTCTTAGAGATATATATATATTTATTTATTTATTTATTTATTATAAACAAGATATGTTATCAGAGAAGGCTGACCTTCAGATTTTATCAGTACCTATCTAGATCTATATCTTTGATATATGATGCAATACGGTATTAGACTTTCTGTCTATATGTTTACCAATTAGTTTTCCACCTATTGGTTAATCCGGGTTGTAAGAGGAGAATGTGGTTACCATGATGACAAGAACAATATAAAGGGCTGTTTCAAACGCTTACGCCCCTTTCCCCTTTGACAAAGACGTCTAGGACGTCGAAACGCGTCAGGCGTAGGTTAGAACGTGCGTCATTACGTAGGACGCACGCTAGAGTCACATGAGCGCAAATTAGGAAGTGGAGATGAGACAGGGAAAGTAACGTCCTGAGCATTGCAGAGGGCCTAAAATAGGCCATTTTGGACAGGCACGAATGAACACTCGTTCTAAAGATATTCTATTAGACTGCAGTCAGTATGGAGAAGGTTTTTCTTAAGAGGACCAAAGTTATATAACTTTTGGTAAACGGAGACAGACCAAATATGCACTAGGTTTTACACCTATAAAGTGGCCATAGACTGGCCACCAGAAAACGATTATGCTATACTCTCTCATGACTTCCTCTTAAAACTCTCCAGTATCCAAGTGACAAGTTCCAAGTGTCAATCCAGAGATATATTACATTTTGTTTTCTTGCCCTAAGTTAAGAGCAATGATAGCTACCTTTTATCTCAGTAATCTATATTAGTACATAATGACAAGTAAAGACCCACCTAATTCCTAGTATATGGAATCAGTAAGTGGGATTATGTATTGATTTTTGTCTCCATTACTGCAGTTTTTCCTGTATATACCACATGTGTACTCATATTAAGTAACTTTGAAACTAACAAGATGCAGACCAGCCCATAATATATGTGGTAAAAGGCATTAAATGCCAAGAATTTTGTTGCCAAAGGAGCAAATCAGTGTATTTGTTTTTAAAGTGTAAATTGTAATATTTTTATTCGTCGTTCTTCCCTATATTGAACAAGCAGGGATGTACCTAACATGTGAACTGTTGGTGTGCCTTGGGTACTGGAGTTGAAGAGCACTGCTTTATACTTTTAACAGGACAGTCTATTAATATACCAGACACCTGGTAACCCTTCCTGCCTATACTGCACTCTCTTTCGCATTCTGCCTTGCTCACTTCTACTGTAAACCAACCTATAGCCTATAATCCCCTTCAAGTCTTAAACTTATAGTACAGTTATTAGAGGCAACTTATATAGTGGAGGAAGTTAATAAGAATTCTAAAATTGTTGTGGTTTCTAAGTTTTTGTTTTTGTGAACCCTCATATGTGCAAAGGAACCTCTGTTCTACATTACATTTTGGAGAAAACTGAGATATTCCTAAAGTACTGTATGGTGAGTTGTCTAATGGCAGATTTCACATGGCTGAGCTGGGCCCTCTGGGTAATAAACACTTCTGACATCAGAGATGTGTCATAACAGATGATGTCACAGAGCCCAGGGCACTATATAAGGAGCTGTGTTGGGAGGTAAAGTCATTCAATTCAGGAGATTAACAGATGAGCATCTGAACAACCAAGTGTTGGTGTCCTATAAACATGACGATAGGAAGGCTTAAAGGAGGAAACTCTACCTTGAACATGGAAAGTGAGAGATTTTACAGATACAGTCAAGGTTTAATAATTTTACAGGTAAGGTTTAATAATTTGGTAATTAGGTGAATTGTACAGACAAAAAAAGTACAGTATAACAATCGGGGGACAAAATGTATTTAATTCTTACAACTTTCTACTACTTTTACTACTTTTTATTTAGTTTCCACTTCTGGATTGACACCATGTCATGGTGAAGGGGCTTGTGTACTTCAATGAAGCTATGAATGTTACCAAGATGTGAAAGTCATAGCAGAGAGATCACAGTCCACTAGAGAAGGAATTAACAATCCACTCCAGAATCTTTGCCAAGAAAAAAATATGGGTATGCATGGCCAGAGACCTAGCAATAGGTGTGCCTGGCTTGCTGAAGTGTGGAAAGTTTGTCTGAAGCTGGGGGAAAGACTCACAGAGAAAAGTGTGTCCAATTGTCTGAATTAGAGAAAAAAACTTATGGGTAAGTATGACCAGAGATATAGCAATAGGTGTGCCTGGCTTGCTGTGGTCCATAGGGGCATGGACAACAAAAAACAAAAATTATTTAGATTTGTATAGTCTTAAGTCTCATGTATTTATTTGTACCCCTTGTATCTTTCTACAGAAATGGCAGCAGCCTCTCAATATAAATAAGAAACCATTACATATTTGAGAAAATATACCGGTGAGGTGAGTGTTGAACTTCCTTCAGTGTATTTGTTTTTTACTATATGGACTTAAGGTGGCCAAACCACACCATTAATTGTCATGGCAAAGCTACACTTTGTTTAAAGGAGCTCTGCAATGTGTATTTTTTAGAGTGTCTCCCATTAAAGGGAAAATTTTGACACCTTAGTGTACGTGTGAGTTTTGCCATTTTTTTCTATATATGTAATCCATTTATAGCTCATAGTTATATTGACAACTTGTCCAGGACCCCCTCAGAGAGTTACTCTCAAGTCTATTAAGTGACTTGGTATATGGAAAGCAGATATAAAAGCTGTATATATCAAATTAGATAACATCACAAAGCCTAGGTAATAAATAGATGGAGGGACTAAAGATCTGCAAGTTAACATGTCTGATGTACAAATCACTTAGGCAGTTGTAGGCAGTTGATCATATTCGTCCTTTAGCGCGAGTCATAGGCCAAGATTTTAGGATGTCCTTGCTGGGTTCAGTTGACTGAGGCATTGATTGTTAAAACTATTGTTTTAATTTACAGCTGGAGAAAAGACACATAAACAGAAGTGTGTGCAGTTGTCTAAACAGAAGAAAGAGATAACACAGAGAGAACTGTGTGCAATTATCTGTATTGGAGAAAAGCACAGAGGGAGAGACGCAGCAGCTTATGATCATTTGGTGTAGAGACCTGAAGTTCTGAAGAATACAAGCCAGTGATTGTGAACAAACTATTGGACTGTTTGTTTTGCTTCATCCAGGTTTAGCTGGAAGAGAGCTGGTTAGGGAGGGAGCTGTTATCAGATAAGGTAGTGCTTCAATGGAAGCTAGGCCTGTTATTTTCTTTGATTTGTTTCGGTTTATTATTAGTGCTTCAATGGAAGCTAGGCCTATTATTTTCTATTTGTTTTGGTTTAATATTTTTATATCACTGGCTAAAATGGTAATACCATTTGGAACAAATTGCAGCCTCTTGAATTCAGGGGTGGCTGGTGCATAGGGGCAAATGGGCAACCGCCCTCCCAAAATGAATGCACTGACTTAATCCCCCCATCACTTAATTAATTGTATAATTTATATTTTATATAATAAAAAAATGTTTTATTATGTACAATGATCTGTTTTTTAAAAGCTGCTGCTGTCTTCACTTTACATTTCAAAACCCTCTGTGTTGTAGTTGAACACACTGACTTATCACCCCTACTGGTGACATGCCTAAACTGTTTGTGTCTCTGCCCAAACTATGCTCTAAAAGATAGAGCTGAACCTGCCCATCAAACGCAGCATCATCCAATCAAAATGGCCAGGAGGGAAAAGTCTTGGGGAGTATGCATTAGGTGACATCACAGGGGTCTACATGTGTATCATCAGTAATATCATGGATAATGTCACCTAATGTTATTGATGATATCATAATTAATGTCATCAGAAACAGTTAAAAAAACTTTATTCTCTTTATTTGTAATCTAAAAATGACACAACTAATTTTATCAATGTATTATTTAAAATAAAATAAAAAAACGTTTACCTTTCCTAATCAACTGACGCATGAACATACATGCTTACACATGCAGTTTAAGGCCTTTAAAGAATCATAGACAGCTCCATGCAGATAACAGCTTTGTATTTTTTTTTTTTTTTTTTATTTACAAATAGTATGTCTGGATAACAAGGACAAAGGAAAATTACATGTGAAATTAGTTTAAAAAAATTCTCTCATACACGGTTGTTTTTGATTAAACAAAGACCTGCAAATTGAACATGGGGTATGTCTGCAAGTTATCCCTCAGCAGAACAGCAGACACGTTTCCTGTTTGCATTAGGACAATAATAAAAGTTTTCACAGAAAGGACTTCTTATAAGGATAATGACACATCCCACATATATATGGTAGAGACGAGAGCCTCTTGGTTGTTGTATTTTTTTTATCAGAGGCGCTTTTGCTGTCATTGAAATGTAGTCGAAATTGTGTATGTGGTAGGCGGGTTTGTTTGATGAAGCGTCCTTGCTAATGGTATATGTTGTAGGTCGTACGGGTTTTTGTAAAAGCCGTATTTGCTTTGTGTAATTTAGCGGCTTTAGGGGTCGTATAGCCTCGTTTTTGTTTTTTCTCTTTTTTCTCGCTTAGAAGATTTTCGAGTGGCTAAATTTTGTAAATTTGACAGAATTCGATGTTTAAGCAGTGTTGCAGAGGTCCTGGGTGTCCACCCTTGGTGTGGCTAAGGTTTTTATGTTATTTTTGTGTGTATTTTTGTTTTGTTTTTTATGTTTGCCGCTGTGCGCGGTTTGTCCATTAAGGTCGTATTTTTGTGACTTTGTAATGTATTTTTTCTAAGTTCCGCGGCTCGTATATTTTTGTGTAAGTCCGTAGTTAGTAATTGCGTGTTTATGTGTTTTTTTCAAAGTCTCGTTTGTGTGCTCGTTTGTAACCATTTGTGAGGCGCCGTAGAGCCTCCACCTCCACAAATTCGGCTCCTCGCTTTGCGAGGGTCCTCATTTGCGTTCTGAAAGTCGGAGCTCCTTGCCAGCAACTGCGAGCCCACAAGCGTTAGTAACAACCCGCATGCTGACAACTATATATGTGATTCCAAAATTCTGAATTTTTGAGATGTAGCCAAATACATAATGTTTTTAAGATACAACATTCTTTAAGAAATAACAAAAAATTCCCCAAACAGAATTTGTAAGGGTATGCAATAGGAATCCAGAAAGGTAGGGTTGCTTGTCATTAATTTATAGTGTTTTTTTTTCATAAAAGGCCCCTCTACACAAACTAAAAAATCGGCCCAAAATGTTGCAAGCCTTATCATACTGTTACATGAACTATATTTTTATATAAACTAATTTAAAGGTATTACATAGAGCGTATTATACTCCATATAAATTACACACTATCTATCCTAGCTTCCAACACACTTGCTTCAGAGGTTGTGGACAAGTAGGTTCATATATGTATACCTGATAGTCATGTCCAAAAATTAACGCATTATGGAGATATGTAAATAAGTTATTATCTGATATGATAAGACATAACTTTATTCTTACTCCTGAAATTGTGCTGTTAGAGGTAAATGTACGTATGCTTCTAAATATACCACAGAATCTCATCAATACTATATGTGCAATAACTAAGGCTCCTATGCAGTTCTCTATTTCGTAAAGTTAAACCCCTAAAAAGTGCTCAGTAACTTTCCCTAGATATTCTATACACCTCTCTCAACATGATTACGAGAGAGCTACTCACAATGCCTATGAATACACCCCACTCCTATATATTACACCTGCTTCCCCATTGATTTTCACACATCAGAAATATTACGAGTTGTTTTTATACAAAATAGCTAACCAATTCCAAATTGCTCAAAATTACATATTACCGTATATACTCGAGTATAAGCCGACCCGAGTATAAGCCGAGGCACCTATTTTACCCCAAAATACTGGGTAAAATGAGTGACTTGAGTATAAGCCGAGGGTGGGAAATGTGCTGCCCCCTGTGTCCCCCCTCTCTCTCCCGTGTCTCTTCTCCCCTCTCCCTTCCCTGTGTCTCTTCCCCCCTCCCTTATCACCCTCCTCAATCCCCCTTCTCATTCTCAACCTCCCTCCTCAACCCCACTCCTCATCCTCAACCTCCCTCCTCATCCTCAACCTCCCTCCTTATCCTCAACCTCCCTCCTTATCCTCAACCCCCTCCTCAACCTCCCTCCTCATCCTCAACCTCCCTCCTCATCCTCAACCTCCCTCCTCAACCCCCCTTCAACCTCACTCCTCAACCCCCATCCTCATCCTCCCCCCTCAACTCCCATCCTCAACCCCCCATCCTCAACCCCCTCCTCACCCCCCTCCTCACCCCCCTCAACCTCAGCCCCCTCCTCAACCTCAGCCCCCCTCCTCAACATCAACCCCCTCCTCAACCCCCCATCCTCAACCCCCCTCCTCAACCCCCCTCCTCAACCCCCCATCCTCACCCCCCTCACACTCCCTCAACCTTAACCCCCCTCCTCAACCTCAACCTCCCTCCTCCTCATCAACCCCCTCCTCACCCCCCTCAACCTAAACCCCCCTCCTCCTCATCAACCCCCTCCTTAACCCCCCATCCTCAACCCCCAACCTCAACCCCCCATCCTCATCCTCAGCCCCCTCCTCAACCTCAGCCCCCCTCCTCAACATCAACCCCCTCCTCAACCCCCCATCCTCAACCCCCCTCCTCATCCTCAACCCCCCATCCTCATCCCCCTCCTCACCCCCCACAACCGCCCTTCTCAACCTCAACCTCCCTCCTCCTCATCAACCCCCTTCTCACCCCCCCCAACCTCCACCCCCCTCCTCAACCTCAACCTCCCTCCTCCTCATCAACCCCCTCCACCCGGTATATGCTAATGACGCGACGCGCATGTGAAGTCACATGCGCGCCGGGGTCAAGACGGAGCAGAGGCTGTAGAAGAAGCAAGTAAGTGAGGGGGAGGTATTTAGAGGGGAGAAAGTGAGGAGGGGGTTGAGGATGGGGTTGATGAGGAGGAGGGGGGTTGAGGATGAGGAGGGGGGAGGGAAAGAGACACAGTGGGGTAGAGAGACACAGGGGGGTTAGAGAGACACTGGGGGTTAGAGAGACACAGGGGGGTAGAGAGACACGGGGGGTTAGAGAGACACTAAAGGGAGTGACTCGAGTATAAGCCGAGGGGGGCCTTTTTAGCCTTAAAAAAAGGGCTCAAAAACATGGCTTATACTCGAGTATATACGATACTCGTAATATCACTGATTTTTATTAGTACTAAATAGCACCCGTAAAGGTCACATGCAATTGCCCCCTACCCTGCTAAGACCGATCCCCATTCCCCAGATCCCACCTGATCCCTGATCTACATAACCATGGTGTTCCATTGAGACCCCCATGGCACCTAAAATATGAATCTAAGTGGCACCTAAATGTTAACCCCCACCATGGGGGGTCCCTAATGGCACAAAGAGTTAATCCACAATGCGACGGTGGTCCTCAAGGACCCCCATGACACTCTAAGTGAAAAAACAGTGAATATTACATTTTAAAAAAACGCAATAAAATCAGATTGTTTAGATCGGTCCAATTATATTTCAAATTACAATTGAGCAGGGTGACATCAGAAAACCCATTCTGGTTGGCTGTGATGGACATCTATTTCAGCCAATCAGAATGTGAAAGAAATCTATTCTAAAGTGCGGCAACATACATTTACGGCGGGGGAGTTCGTCCTAGGAGGAGCTCCGTTAGTTTAAGTAATCTTAATTTATAGAATGGCACGTTTTTTGGGGAACATTGGCTTTAATCAAGATTGAAGAGGACCAGATCTTCTTCAATCAAGATAGATAGCCAGTATAGTCCAGGGCAGAAGAGTGAGGACCAGGGCATCGTTGATCATTGATGGGTGGTCATTTGGGTAGGTAAGTATTATAAATTTTATTTTATTTTACAGTTTTAATATTTTTTTTATTTTATTGTATCATTTTATTATTTTAAATGTGATTTATTTTTAGCTGTAATTCTTTTTTATTGTCATGTAATTTTTTTTGTTGGAATTTAGGTTTTTCATTTTTTGTAATTTATTATTTTTTTATTTTGGATAATTCATTGTTTTTTATTTTTTCTAAGTTATTGGGGTTGTTTATTGTGATTTTTACTTAGAGTGCCATGGCAGTCCTTGAGGACCCCATAGTAGTTTGGGGTTAATTTAGATACCATGGGGGTTCTTTTTGGAGCTAAGGGGTTAATAGGAATACAATGGGTGTCTGTATGAACCCCCATAATATGTTGTGGGCTAATAGGGATACCATGATGGTCTGTATAGCCCTGCATGGTATATAGGGGATTAATTTAGATACCATGGGGGTTCTTTTTGGAGTTAAGGGGTTAAAAGGAATACCATGGGGGTCTGTATGAATCCCCATGATATGTTGTGGGGTGATAAGGATACCATGAGGGTCTGTATAGCCCTTCATGGTATATAGGGGGTTAATAGTTATACCATGGGGGTCTAAATAGAACCCCATGGGATGTTGTGGGTTAATAGGGATACCATGGGGTTTATGCACATCAGGGATCAGGTGTGATTGAGGAAAAGGGGAATTTGATGTTAGCGGGGAAGGGGGCAAAGGGCTGTGATCGGGGAATGGGATCCCCAGAGATTTTCTTCACTGCATGTATGGAGTAATAATACTTAACACAGCATAGTTATGAATAGGGCTGTAAGTTTATAATGGAACATTTAAATGAACCTTAAAGGTCAAAAAAAATTAATGTCAAAAAGTAATAGTGCATACAAATAATGATTATTTTGTATAGAATGTATGTTAAAAATGCCAAGATATACTTCAAATTAATTTCTTAATATTTTTCATATTTTGCATTATCGTTGCTGGCCTAGCAGGTCCTGAAGCTCCTTCTTGCACTGTATACCACACACAGTATAATATGTAAAGGGACACTGCTGCAGGGGTCTGTTACAGCGCTGTATATTTACACTCATGTACATACAACACAGAATACAGAACAGAGGAGGATGAGAGAGAGACAGAATGTATATGGGGATTTCCTCTCTATTAAAAAAAGTTGTTTGTATGGTGACAGAGTCCATTTAACTACTAGAGCTTGACTGTGCTATAATAATACTATTTTGAAGAACTACCCTTGAAAATATCCAAACATTTTTTAAAATGGAAGATAAAATAATACAACCTGTAATATATTTTTCGTACAATTCTGTTGCTGTGGGATCTACCATTCTGATTTCTGGGGATCTTCCTTAGGTGACAGGAGGATTGCACAGGAAGTTTATATCTACACAATAGGAATGTGGCATCTACAAGCATCAGAACTCAGTAGCAGTAATGGAAAAGCTCAATGATTTGGTAAAAAAACAATAATTTAATATTGTATTTATATCTAGAAACATTTTGTCCACAATTAAATTTAATTATTGAAAGGACTGTATAGAAGATGTCTGACCACAGTGGTGCTTAAAACCAGTGCTCCTCAACTCCGGTCCTCAGGGTACACCAACAGTTCACATGTTAGGTATATCCCTGCATGAGCACAGGTGAGCTAATCAGAGGCTCTGCGGGTGGTTAAACAGAAGTACTGATTAGCTTACCTGTGCTCAAGTAGGGATGTAGCTAACATGTGAACTGTTGGTGTGCCCTGGGTACTGGAGTACACTGCTTTATACTTTTAACAGGACAGACTATTAATATACCAGACACCTGGTAAGCCTTTCTGCCTATAATGCACTCTCTTTTGCATTCTGCCTTGCTCACTTCTACTGTAAACCAGCCTATAGCCTATAATCCCATTCAAGTCTTAATCTTATAGTACAGTTATTAGAGGCAACCCATATAGTGGAGGGTAAATGTCAGGAGGAAGTTAATAAGAATTCTAAAATTATTGTGTTTTCTAAGTTTTGATGTTTTTGTTAACCCTCATATGTGCAAAGGAACCTCTGTTCTACGTTATATTTTGGAGAAAACTGAGATATTTCTAAAGCACTGTATGGTGAGTTGTCTAATGGCAGATTTCACATGGCTGAGCTGGGCCCTCTGGGTAATAAACACTTTTGACATCAGAGATGTGTCATAATAGATGATGTCACAGAGCCCGGGGCACTATATAAGGAGCTGTCTTGGGAGGTAAAGTCATTCAATTCAGGACATTAAAAGATGAGCATCTGAACAACCAAGTGTCGGTGTCCTATAAACATGACTATAGGAAGGCTTAAAGGAGGAAACTCTACCTTGAACATGGAAAGTGAGAGATTTTACAGATACAGGTAAGGTTTAATAATTTGGTAATCAGGTGAATTGTACAGACAAAAAAAGTACAGTATAACAATTGGGGGACAAAAATGAATTTAATCTTTACAACTTTCTACTACTTTTTATTTAGTTTCCCCTTCTGGATCGATACCATGTCGTGGTGAAGGGGCTTGTGTACTTCAATGAAGCAGTGAGCATTACCAAGATGGGCAGGTCATAGCAGAGAGATCACGGTCCACTGGAGAAGGAATTAGCAACCCACTTCAGAATCTTTGCCAAGAAAACCTTATGGGTGTGCATGGCCAGAGACCTAGCAATAGGCCTGGCTTGCTGAAGTGTGGAAAGTTTGTCTGAAGCTGGGGGAAAGACTTGCAGAGAAAAGTGTGTCCAATTGTCTGAACTAGAGAAAAACCTTATGGGTAAGTATGACCAGAGACATAGCAATAAGTATGCCTGGCTTGCTGTGGTCCATAGGGTCATGGAGAGTTTAGACAATAAAAAACAAAAATTATTTAGATTTGTATAGTCCTTAGTCTCATGTATTTATTGTACCCCTTGTATCTTTCTACAGAAATGGCAGCAGCCTCTCAATATAAATAAGAAACCATTACATATTTGAGAAAATATACCGGTGAGGTGAGT